>JAQZBX010013910.1:0-39237 GCA_029593785.1 Cabassous unicinctus | reverse complement strand
AAATTGAGCAGACTCACAGAGCTAGAGTCTGGAAGATAGGTTTACAGGAAACAGAAAGGTAATAGAGGGTTGTGAGCCAATGCCCATAAGAACAAAATCTATGATAAGGTGGAAGGGTGTAGTTGTGCAGTGGATGGGCATGACAGTGGTGCAGTGATGCTATTGGGTGGGGTAGTGTTGGTCTGTGAGGAAGGTAGGGTGGGGGGGTTGCACTGTCCATGGAACTAGGGAGAGGGTCGGGGGGGGGGAGCAGATGAACTATGGGGGTTGAAACTACAACATTGTGAATGTTCTTATGACAAATATGGCAGGGGAAGGTTACTGGTTCAGGGTGTTGGATGTGGGGGGCATGCAGGACAGGGCGCACCTGGGGCAGGCTTCTAGGAAGTATGTGAGTGTTCATCCTGTCATAGTGCGTAGACCCACACAATGAACGGGAAGGTGTTGGACTCCCATCCTGAGGAGTCCTACTGTGTTCTCAAATAGAGGGGTGGGAGTCTCTCGAGAGCATAGGCAGTGCCTAATTGGGGAGGACAGGCCAGTATGTCAAGCCCTTAATGTTGTTACAAGTAACCATGAATCTTGTTCTTCAAGGAATGAAGCTTGGTGGTTGCCATGGGGCCTGAGGAGAGGGGGAGGGAGCACTAGAATAGATGGAACATGGTGCATTTTGGGGGATTGGAATTGTTCTACCTGATCTCGCAATGATGGATACAGACCATGTTAAATTTCATCAAAATTTATAAAAGGGTATGGTCCAAAATGTAAACCATAATGTAAATCATTGACCATGATTAGTAGCAATGCTTAAATATTTGTTCATCAATTATAACAAATATACCATCCACATGTAAAATGTTATTAATAGGGAAAAGGGGGAAAGGGGGAGGATGTTAAGTATATGGGAATCCCCTATATTTTGTATGTGATTTTCTGTAAACTAAAGCTTCTTTGAAGACAAAATGAAAAAAATAAGACACTAGGGGATTAAATGGAAGAAAATGTCATTGTACATACAAGACAACAGATCTCACAGTGATGAAAGACATAATGTCAACATGTTTTTTAATTTTTATTTTTTATTATTTCAAAATTTCTTAAATTTTTTGTATTTTATTTGTTATTTTTAAAACTATCATTATTTCATTTTCTTATTAATTTTATTCACTTATTTTGTTGGCTTCAAATTTGAAGACGTTTTAGATCACAGAAGGGTTACAACTGTGGCAGGGGAGGATAATTGGTTTAGGGTGTCAGTGATGGTGTGCATGGGAGGAGGTTCACCTGGGCCATACCAATAAGGCATATGAATGAGTTCAAGTGTTCATGGGGCATTGTCTCAATGGGTGGAGATTTACACAATAATTGAAAGAATATTGAATTCCTATCCTGGGGAGTTCTGCTACATAATCTAATGAGACAGCAAGAATCCCCTGAGTACAGGGCAGCGATTAGTGAAGGAGGATGGACCATTGATGGGCTGATATTGATGACTGTACTTATGAGCATTTTCTTTTGAAATTGAAACTCAGCCTAGTATTATAAGTTGCCTAAGAGTTACCTCATGGCAGCCTCCTTGTTGCTCAAATGTAGCCTTTCTCTAAGCCAAATTCAGCATCTAAATACATTATCTTCTCCCCAGCATGGGAAATGACTCCTGGGGATGACTCTCCCTGGCACTGAGGGATTACTTCCAAACACCAACTAGCAATGCAACTGGAAAAAGACCTTGATCAAAAGGGGGAACTGGTAAAGACAAATGAATTTATATGGCTAAGAGACTTCAAAGTGAGTTGGGAGGTCATTCCAAAGGTTTCGCTTATGCACATCTCAGCAGGATCTCATTGACTGCCAAAGTAAATATTGCCTCAAATAGCAGGGCTTTTAAGGGCTCTGGAGACATCCAGACACTATAGGCAGGGCAGACAGCTCAGGAGTTTGGTGCCCTGTCAGTGGGCCCTACTTTGGAATTTATGCTCCCCAGTGTGACAGAGTTGGACTCAGTTGTGGTTTCCCTACACATGGCTCTCTGCCACTTCTATTTGAACCTGTAGTTAGTACTGGAGTTGATAGGTTTATGTCCAATAGACTTAAATCTTTGGGCTTTCCATGTGCCAGTTGGGCCCTGAATCTCAACAGAGTTGCAAAATCTCTCCAGTTCATTGGACTCATGCAGGACAACTAACAAGGAGCTGATGATAGACAACGACCATCCCAAGGAACAGAGAGAGTCTATAACTACAAGCAAGATAGTCCCATCGCATCTGCCCCATGGGATCTAAGCCCCTTCTCACTTAGAGGCAGAGTGGGCATCACCATCCCAGAAACCTCAGGATTAGGAATGAACGATGGACTAGAGTTGACTTACTGTTATTCTACTATAAACTTATTGTTATTCTAGCAATGAAAGAACTTTTATCATTGATGTGGAGGCAGTGGCCACTGGAGGTTCTGAGGTGAGGGAGAGGGAAAAATAGGTGTAATATGGGGGCATATTTGGGACATTGGAACTGTCATTACATTGACAGATACAGGCCATTATATATCTTGTCATAACTTACAAAATTGCGCAGGAGAGAGTTTAAACTATAATCCACACTTAGTGGCAATGCTCCAAAATGTGTTCATCAATTGTAACAAATGTACCATACAAAAGAAGGATGTTGTTAATGTGGGAAAGTATGGGAGGGGTACGGAATGGGGCATATGGGAATTTCCTACATTTTTTATGTAACATTTATGCAATCTAAGTATCTTTAAAAAAATTTTTTTAAGTATGTTAAAAAAAAACTGACAGAATATGTTACCAAAAGACCAGATCTGCAAGAGATACTAAAGAGGCTGCTGCAGGCTGAAAGCAACAAACAAGGGCGAGAGATTTGGAGAAGAGTTTAGAAATGATGATTATTTCTAAATAATCTAAAGGATAAGAAGACAGACAATAGAACGATATGACAACAGAGAGCCATAGGACAAAATGGATGAAGTAAGTAATGCCTTTACACGCTGAATGTTAATGCATTGAACTCGATCAAAAGACATAGACTGATAGAATGGATGAAAAATATGAGCCATCTATATGTTGTCTGCAAGAGACCCACCTCTGATGTAAGGATACAACCAGTTTAAAAGTGAAAGATTGGAAAAAGGTATTCCATGCAAAGAGTAAACAAAAAACAGCTGGAGTAGACCAGATAAATGTAAAATAACATTATAGTATATGAACAATAATTACTCAGTGCAATTGGCAAATTGTTCCTGTGATTAGTATTCTGTAATTTTTTTCATACAAAATAAGCACTTGCTTTTAATTGAGGAGGGCTGGAGAAGAGATATATTTTCTGATACTTTATTTTTCTTTAACCCTCTCCTTAATTAAAATAATCTATCTGGATCTATAATAATTTAGCATGGCTACTGTTGAACAAGATTTTGAATTTTTCTACCTCATAAATTATGAGTTGGCAAATTGTTATCTGCTATAATTAATTCCAATAGATGTGAAAAATTCTCAAATAAGAATTTGATTATCTAGAAAGAATTATGGCCTAAATGGAAATTAAATAACTAAGCCAATAATTTATTTCATTCTTAGAGATTATAACCAATAGTTAGAGCTGCAATATAAAAATTAAAATTATGTTATAATTAATTTCTATTATATTTGAATTATTATTTACATTTATAAATGCTTGTTGCTATGCTATTTTTCACAATTGATATACTAAATCTAACCAGGCCTTGCACTCTCTTTTAAAATTTGTAATTTCTTTCATTCTATTTTTCTGTTTATTTTGCAATTTTACAATAAAGGATTTTTAGCAGCTAAAAAAAAAGCCACTGATTATACACTCTGGATAGATTATATAGTATGTGAATATATCTCAATAAAACTGCTTAATAAACAAATAAATAATTGTGCAAGAATAGCCAGAAATAGCAGCTATGTATAGCAGGAGAAACAGAGAGATTGAGAAGTGAAGAATTTTCTTGTTTGTTTGTTTTTTGTTTAATATGATTATTATTGAAATAATGAAAATGCTTTAATAATAATTGAAGTGATTAACGCATAACTATGTGATTATATCAAATATCATTGATTGTACACTTTGGATAAATTGTATGCTATTAATATGCATCAATAAAATTGACTTGTTTAAAAAAAGTACTGTTAGTAATGAAATAGTTCTAAAGTTTTTTGTGATAATGAATACACATTGTGATTATACTAAAAGCCATTGATTATGTACTTTAGATAGATTGTATGGTATGTGAATATATCTCCATAAAACTGTTTAATAAAGAAATAAATAATTGTGCAAGAATATTCAGAAGTAGCAGCTATGTACAGCAGGGAATACAGAGAGATTGAGAGGTGAAGAATTTTCTTGTTTGTCTGTTTTTTGTTTATTGTTATTATTATTGAAATAATGAAAATGCTCTAATAATGATTGAAGTGATGAATGCATAACTATGTGATTATACCTAATACCATTGATTGCACACTTTGGATGAATTGTATGCTTTAAAAATATACATCAATAAAATTGATTTGTTATTAAAAAAAAAAAAAAAAAAAAATATGGAAGAGAAAAAAATGGTCCAAAAAGAGAATCAAAGTGGAAAGACTTATACTGGAAACAAGACTTATTTTAAAGCCTTAGTCATTAAGACAAAGAGGTATTGGCATAGATATAAGCAAATATATTGATGGGAAAAAAAAAGAATAATAAGAGTGACATAATCTGATGTACACATTAAAGGGCATCTTCTGGCTGCTCTGTTGCAAATAGACTGTAAGGGGGCAAAAGAAGCAGCAGGGAGACCAGTTAGGGGCAATTCCAATTTTATCTAGTGGGAGGTGAGTGAGACTTGGACCTAGGTGGTAATGCAGGGAGCAGCGAAAAGTGGTTAAATTCTGGACTTTTTTTTTTTTATTTACTTTAAAGAAACTTTATATTATATAAATGTTACATAAAAAATATAGGGGATTCCCATATGCCTCACTCCCTCCCCCTCCCACACTTTCCCATATTAACAACATCCTTCATTAGTGTGGTACATTTGTTACTATTGATGAGTACATATCGAAGCATTGTCATTAACCATGGATTATAGTTTACACTCTGCCATGCGCAATTTTGTAAGTTATGACAAAATATTTAATCGCCTGTACTCATCATTGCAACGTTATGCAGGACAATTCCAATGTCCCGAAAATGCCCCCGTATTACACCTATTTTTCCCTCTCCCTCCCCTCAGAAACTCTGCTGGCCACTGCCTCCACATCAATGATAAAAGTTCTTCCGTTGCTAGAATTAGAACGTCTATAAGATAGCCAAGTGGTGATGTTGAGTGGAAAATTGGATACACAAATCTAGGGTTTGACCTGGAGTAAGATATGTCAATATGGGAATTGTCAGCATATAGATAGCAAAATCTATTTGCTGCAATTGCATTGCATAACGCCTTTGGAGGGGGAGATAAGCCTTGTTAAAATAACATTTTCTAAGGAGCACAACTCACTGATTTCGTTCCCTTCTGAGTCCAAAAATCTTGCCTTGATAAAGTCAAAGCTATTCTATCTACCCGGTTTGGTTAGCCAACTGTAACAACAGCTCCAGGGATCCTTCAGCTTGAGACTTAATGAAGACAAATACAAATGCTTTTAAATGACTAAAAGCACATTCTATACTGAACACTATATATACATTTTTCTAAAATGTTGATTCAAGCATAGATTTCAAAGTTAATTTCAGATAATTTACAATGGGTTTCCTGATGTCAGTCTCTAGTTCCTCCTTAAGAAGCTTGTAAAACTTTACCTGGCTATTCCTTTTTTTAAAAAGTTGATTCTGTTTTGATCTAATGTGTATTTCCCCTTGTGTTTTCCAGATTCGGAATATCTGTTTCTTTATCTCCCAAATCTTCTAGCCCCTACTAAACTGCACTGAGAACTCTCTCTGCCATATCACGGTCCTTGCCTAAGATTCAGAGATTTCTTAGTCTTTGCCTAGGCACTGGACCCGAGTTCACTCTTACATACCAAGTCACAGGATTACTAAGGGGACTGTCCTTCCCTTTAGGGTGCTCCACAAAATTCTGACAGCATGTCCGCTTGCTAAAGCTCTGCTGTGCATTTCTATAATCTTGGCACCTGGGGCCCTGCTACTCCTCTGCTTTTGACTAATTGATTTTTTATTTCTTTCCCACTTCCACAAAGACTTTAAGGTTTGTATACAATTTGAAAGGCTATCATATAAATGTATGCCATATAGCAAAGTTTTCCAAATGGTGTACCATGAATGTTTTCAGGTACACAAGCACACTAATTTTCTCAGCTCACAGCAAAGCCAGGTGGGGCTGGGTGACCCAACCCTGGGCTGGCTACCTCTGGCTGTGAGCAGCCTCCTCTCTTCTTCCTGGTGTAATGGCTAGTTTTATGTGCCAACTTGGCAAGGCTGTAGAACCCAATTATTTAATCAAACGCTAACCTTGGCGCTTCTGTGACAGTATTTTGCAGATGTGATTAACATCTATAATGAGTTAACTTTAAGTAGAGGAGATTATCCTTTATAATATGGATGGGCCTCAACTAATGAGTCAAAGATCTTGAGAGTAAAAACCGATTTCCCTGAGAAAAAGAAATTCTGATTCAAGACGACAGCACTAACTCCTGCCTGCAGTTCTACCCTACACATTTTGGACTTGCCAGCCACCACAATCGTGTAAGCCATTCCTTAAAATAAACCTCTTGGTTTTGTTTCTCTGAAGAACCCTAACTGATATACCCGGTTCCATGACCCAGTAAAGGTTTAGAAAGATAGTTTCTTAAAAGTTGCTAAAACAAGATGCCTAGTGGGCAAAGCAAAGAAGAATCAGAAGCGATTATATAAGATTTTATAAAAAGGATTTGTTATTACAGAGGAGTCATTATTTTTCTCTGAAAAACCTGAGAATAATTTTTCCTGTGCTTTCCTGAAGAAGACTGTACTTTATATGGTGGATAATGCCTTGAATAATGAACCTACAGTAGAAACAAGGATGAATTTTGAATAAATATTTCTATGATGTCGTTTGATATAGGCTGCACAATACTGGAACACAATTAAATAAAATTAGTTTTATAATGACTAAACTAAAAGCATTAGTGTCCTTCTCATGGGAGTGTAAGGGTAAAATGTGGGATAGCTTGAAGACCTCATGTTGTTTAGGCAATTTTCCATAAATATTATCACAGTGAATTTTATTTTTAAATAACAATTGGCCATCAAATAGTTCAAAGAGAATTCCCTAAGGAAAGCATTCAGTGCAAATATTCTGTATTGCATATTTAATAACCAACTGGACAGAAAATAATGTTTACATTTTCTTATAAAAATCTAATCAAGACACATATCTGCATGAAGGGCCACCTCATTTGGATGGAGTGCCAATATTTGCCTCAGATAAGAGGATTGGTTCCAAGCCACAGATGAATGAATGACCAAAGCCCCAAAGCTCTAGATCTATGTGACATGGCCATAAGAATTTTAACTTGGAAAGTTTTAGGCAGGAATTGTTCTCATCTCTAAAGACAATAGAAAGCCAATTATAATGATTCATTAGAAGGATGATGCCTAATTTTGTGAAATACAGTACATGCCCATACTTTTTGAGATGTTTATTGTGCCCTGCAGTAAATAAATGATTTATCTTGCTGTATAGAACTATTGGATATGGTTTGGATATCTGAGAGCTTATCTTAAGCTATTCTTTCTGGCAATAATATACAGCAAGACTAACTGAATATGCAGTTTATCTCTAGTGTGTGATAATAAAATCCAATCATTAGTAATTACTCAAAATAACTAGCATTGTTGAGGTCCACAATGTGCCAAGCTCTGTATTAATCCTTTTATGTATATTAACTCATTCAAGCCTCCCTGAAAACCCTTTGAAGTAAATAGATTAATATCCCCATTTTACAGATAAGGAAGCTCAGATACTGGGAGATTAAGTTACACGCTTAATGTCACATAACTAAAACGCAGAGGAGCTGCGATTCCAAAGATGGCAGTCTGACTTTAGAGCTCACATTTTAATCATTATTTCCTACTTTCTCTCAGTATAGAATTATCTTTTGGTTGTCATCACCAGGAAACATCTGTTCATCTTATCCAAAAAGTATCATATCATTAACAATTTCAAAGGCAGAGGAAGTAATATGCTCATCACTAAAATTTACCATCATTTCTGCCAACTCTGTATTCTATCCTTGTTGTTCTGCAAATTACAGTGGTTTTGATTTTTGGGAGGTGGAGTAGGGAAGTGTAACTTCCTGATTGGGGTCCAGCCCATTTAGTCATTTTCTTAATATGGCAAAAATCTGAGTACCAGGGCATTTTCTATATAGCTCCATTAAATTTTCTCTGAATGCAGAAATTACAGGTGATTACTGTTTAATCAAATTCCATGCTCAAAATTATGCAAGCTAAAATTAAAAAAAAAAAAAATTTTTGCAAGAAAGTTCTTAGACAATCCAGGCAATACTTTGGAAACATCCTTTAGTGGCTTAGGTTTTTGAAGGTCCTTCTCACAGTTGGATAAACAGCAAAAGACTGTCCTTGAATTAACCATTGTTGCTATCACTCAAGACTTGGTGTTTTTTTAGAATTAAAAACTTGAAATAGGAAAATATTACTTAACAACAAATCTCATCGAAGGCTGATATTGCATTCTGTCCCCTGCTCAGTTGCTTTCATTCTTTCTATCAGAAAAGAGACAGGGGCTGAGGTGGGAAAAAATGAGTAATAAATGGCACTGAGAAATCATTTCCTGACATGGTAAAAAAAAAAAAAAAAAAGTTTTGTGGACTGCTGAGATATCTAGGAGAGGCCCACTTCTCAGTATGTGAAAAATATTCCCTAATGTTAATGGACAAATCATGTTGGACTATAAACACTTATTTCTAAAAGCCTTTATAGCAGAGAATTACTGTACTTTCTTATTGTCATGGTCTTTTTTCTGATGTTTGGTTTTCTCTGTGGACTCATTTTTTCCATTTTGCATGTATCTGATAAGTTTTTACTCTTTAGGAGAGAGGGAAGAGTCATGTGGATGACTTTCATCTGCAAGTGGATGAAGGAAGGGCAAAGATTACCTGCAAACATATTTGATAGGCAAAGATATAGGGGGAAAGAGGCATCAGGGAGATCACAGAAGTTCACCACTATCATGAAAAGTGAGGTTAGACCCAATCTCAGAGGAAAAAGAACTAAAGAGCTGAAGATTTCATTTAAATGGTAGCGATTTCTTCACTAAGACAGAGGAAAACTAACCAATTCACAAATTAAGAGATTTTAATTATTTCTTATTAATTTAATACAATGCCTATGACTCAGCAGTGGAAGACTGAATCTTGCCAACTTGAAACACTTCTGGTTTAAATCTTAGTTTTCTTCATTGTTAGCAAGTTAGTTAATTGAGGAGTCTTGCCTCCCTGCCTTTCCCTCTCTTCTTCTTGGGGTAGCTTCTGGTTTGGGGGAGGCTTTGTCACATCATGGTGTACTGGCAGTGGGTAAGGGGAGTGGACACATATCCATTCCATAGTAATCTTCTGGCCTCCCTGACCCTGCTGAGGTTTACTATGTCCTGCCTGGTCTTGGCCATTGGCCTCTGAACCCACTGTCTTTGGAAGTTGCTGAAATTCATGGTTCTGCACAGCACCCAGTAGTCCAACACTCAGTCTGTGTTCCACAAGGCCTCCACTGGTCCTATATTCCAACCACTGCTCTCTCCTGGATATAGGATCTTTAAAAGGTAAGCAGCCTTTCCGCTGATGATCCTGTTCATTGAGACACAAATCTCTGCTCTTAGGTACCTAAAGCATATTTATAAATTTCTATCCTAACCCAGAATTGGATCAAGGAAGGCCTGTTGAGGATCCTACACCTTCTTCAAAACTTTCTTTTTTCTTCTTGCTTTCTTATGAAGTTTCTCTCCCCAGTCTAGAAAGGTTCTTATCTTCTCTCTGCATGGTAGGAAAATCACTTTTATGTCAACATGCATCCACCCATACTTTGGCATATGCTATAAAAAGCCTGAAACACCCAGAATTTTAAAATTCAGAGCAGGGAAATGACTCCTTTCTGTTTCTCTGCATTTGGGCAGGAATACCACTCCTTAGGTCAAAGTATGCGGAAAGCCTTCACTGCTATCTCAGTACTGGAGGGACAAGCTGGGGCCACTGGAGTAAATATGAGCTATAGAATAAAATTAGTACCCTGTTATACTAAACAACTAGTCTGTTTCTCTGCTAAGTCACCAGCTCCATCTGATGATACATGATTTGTCTTCTTCCAGCTAACACATGTGGTACTGAGTCATGTAAAATTCAAAGGGATTGTTAATAAATGTAGCAAGGAGATTTAAAAGGAACTCTTGGGGCCCTGCCTCAATCAAAATGGGAGAATGAGAAGCTTCAGGGCTCCATCTCCAACCCTCCAACCCCAGAAGCTTTGAAAAACCAGCAAGAATTAGCAGAAACACTTTTCTAAAGTACCAGAAAAGTTAAAGGACTACCATAGCAGGGCAGATGCTGTATTAGTCAGCCAAAAAGATGCTGATGCAAAATACCATAAATTGATTGGCTTTCATAAAGGGTATTTATTTTGGGGTAGAAACTTACAGTTACCAGGCCATAAAGCATAATTTACTTCCCTCACCAAAGTCTGTTGCCATGTGTTGGGGCAAGATGGCTGCCAACGTCTGCGAGAGTTCAGGCTTCTTGGGTTCCTCCCTTCCCAGGGCTCTGTTTCTCTATGGGCTCAGCTGCTGTGCTCTCTCACAAGGCCAGATGTAGATTATCTGGAGAATGGCTCTGTCTCTCTCCCTGGGGCTTCTGCCGTGTCTAAGGAACCATCTTTATTCTCTGTGTTCTTCTCCTGTGTGTTCACTTCCTCCAATTCAAAACCTCCAACTCTGTCCATTGCCATGTCTTTTCTCTGTGAGTCCCCATCCACCAAAGGGCAGGGAGTCAACATCCTACTGACGTGGCCCAATCAAAGTTCTAATCATAATTTAATCAATTAAAAGTGTTACCTCTTACAGACCAGTTTACAAACATAATCCAATAACTATTTTTAGAATTCATAAACAATGCCAAACTGCTACAGATGCCAAATCAACAAAAAGTTAATTTAAAAGTAGTAGGATCTCTGGGAGTCCTGGCTGCCCCTCCCCCACCCCTCACCAACTTGGTGCAGAGCTGGCCTGAGCTCCCAGTGAAGATCCCTGGTCCTGGTTCTAGAAGGAGTAGAGTAACCCTCATGCACATACTGGGAGTATGTATGTTTGGCCCAATCTGTCTGGTGGTGGCATGAAGAACTTGTCCCAGAATTTGTCCTGTGTATAGAAGGTAGCCACTCACAGAGCTCTCCTATAGAGCGCTGTGGGAGAGCAGTCAAGTGGCTCCCTGGGGCAAGGGATTGCTGGCTATAAGACATACAGTGCAGGGCCTAGGATTGTGAGGAAACTGTTTCCTAGGTGTATTAGTCAGCCAAAGGTGTGCTGATGCAAAGTACCAGAACTCTGTCGGCTTTATAAAGAGTATTTATTTGGCATAGAAGCTTATAGCCACAAGGCCCTAAAGAGTCCAACTCAATGTACCATAAGAGGTGCTTTCTCACCCAAAGTCATTGGCCACGTGTTGGAGCAAGATGGCAGGCAGTGTCTGAGAGAGTTCAGCCTTCCTTCGTCCTCTTAAGGCTCCATGGTCCCAGCTTCTTCCAATCTCAGCCGTAGCTGGTATAAAGGTCATCTCTCTTACTGGGGTTCATTTCTTTCTGGGGTCAGCTGCTCAGTTCTCTTCACAAGGTCAGCTGTAGACTATCAGGCTCATCTCTCTTCCCAGGGCCTATGCTGTGTCAGATGGAGCCTTCTCTCTTTCCTCATGTATCTGCTTCTCTGTGTATTTACTTCCTGGGCCTCCAGCATCGAAACCAAAAACTCTTTCCTCTGCCGTATCAGTTTCTCTGTGACTCCCAACCCCTTGGTGAGTGGGGACTAAACATCCTACTACTGGCATGGCTGAATCAAAGCCCTAATCATAATTTAATCAAGTAAAAGTGAAACCTCTGAGTTTAATACAATCTAATACACCCAGAGGAACAGACCAGTTTACAAACACAATCCAATATCTATTTTTGGAATTCATAAACAACACCAAACTGCCACACTAGGGAAGAGGGTACATTCATATCCCTGTAATGGGCAATTCCTAGGGACAAATGCATATGCCCAACGCAATATACATGTGCAGAAAGAACAAGGGAGGCCCCTACACTTTGGTCTGGAGCTATACTCTAAACTCATTCATAGTATGGATAAATTCTGAAGGGGAGTACTCATACAAGTCACTCTTCAAACACTGGGAAAGGTGTCTTCTTTCCTCCCTCCCTCCCTTCCTTCCTTCCTTCCTTCCTTCCTTCTTTCTCTCTTTCCTTCCTTTATTTATTTTTGTTAGCTCCTGGTATTCGAGGAAAGTTCTGCCATAATACTACCTGGATACAAGCTTGAGGAATAATTGACTCAGAGTATAAATTCCAGTGATGACATCTTCAAATATCAAAATGTTCAGGTTTCAACAAAAGGTTACAAATCATACAAAGAAATAGGAAGTGATGGCCAAGGCAAAGGAGAAGATTAAACAATTAGAAACCTTTAATGAGGAGGATCAGACCTGAAACATTCCAGGCAAAAACTTTTTAAAAATGGTCTTAAATATGCTCAAAGAGCTAAAGGAAAACATAGACAAAGAACTAAAGGAAATCAGGGAAACAATAGATGAAAAACAAAAAGAATATCAATAGAGATATGGAAATTTGAAAAGGTATCAAACAAAAATTAAAAATTCCCTAGTGGGGATCAACAGAAGATTGGAGCTGGAAGAAGAATGAATCACTGAATTTGAAGATAAGACAATTGAAATCATCCAATCTGAGGAGCAGAAAAAGCAATGAGTGAAGAAAAGTGAACAGACCCTGAGGAATCTATGGTACACCAATAAGTGTACCAATATAAACATTGTGGGACTCCCAGAAGAAAGAGAAAAAGGAGCAGAGAGAATATTCAAAGAAATAATGGCTGAAAATTTCCCAAATTAATCAAAAGATATATACACATTCAAGACACTCAACAATCTCAAAACAAGATGTCTTAGTTTGCCATGGGCTGCCAATGCAAAGTACCAGAAATATGTTGACTTTTATAAAGAGGATTTATTTGGGGTAAAAGTTTACAGTTGCAAGGCTGTGAAATGTCCAAATCAAGGCACCATCAGAGATGCTTTCTCACTAACGTCAAATACTATTGATCCTGGTGTCCTGCCATGTGGCAATCAGGCATATGACAGGGCTCATCTCAGCATTGAGCTGCTCCATAGGCCCAGCCCTTCAGGGGCTTTGTACTTAAGCTTTGGCTGCTAGCAATCCTCAAATCCTCTCTCACATGGCAGGGTCAAAAATGGCAGAAAGGATTAGCTCCCTTTCCCTGTGTCTCTCTCTGTCTCTGTTTATATAAGACTCAGCAAGAGGACGGGAACTCAACCTGAATCATGCCTCACTGACATAGTCCAATAAAAAAGGTCTCACACCCACAGGACTAGATTAGTTCAAAAACATATATTTTTTTTCTTTTTGGGATTCATAAAAGAATTTCAAGCTGTCACACAGAAGAAACCCAAATAGACATGGACCATACCATGTTATAATCAAACAAAACAATGCCAAAGATAAAGAAATAATTCTGAAAGGTGTAAGAGAGAAGTAACATGTTACATAAAAGGGAGCCTCAATAAGTTTAAATCCTGCTTTCTTATCAAAAACCATAGTGACCAAAAGGCAGTGGGAAGACATATTTAAAGTGCTAAAAGCAAAAAAAATGCCAACCAAGAATTCTGTATCTGGAAAAACTGTCTTTTAAAAATGAGAGTGAAAAATAAAATCTTTCCAGATAAACAAAAGTTGAGAGACTTCATCACCAATAGATCAGTCCTACAAGAAATGCTGAAGGGACTTCTGCAGATTGAAAGGAAAGGACACTAGATCAAAGAGCATGACAAAATAAAGATCTCTGATAAAGGTAATGACATGGTAAATATAAATACCAGCACTATTGTATTTTTTTCAAGTTTATGTCATGTTTAATTCTTTTAATTTTTCTTATTTTAAAGATGCTTTTGATTACATAAATGATACATTGAAAATATATGAGGATTCCCATATAATTCTCCCCTTTCCCTTCCCACACTTTTCCCCATTAACAAAATCTTTGATTAGTGTGGTACATTTGTTATAATTGATGAGCACACATTGAAACCTTGCTACTAACCATGGTCAATAGTTTACATTATAGTTTACACTTTGCACTACACATTTTTATAGGTTTTGACAAAATGTATAATGGCCTGTATCCACCATTGCAATGTCATTCAGAACAATTCCAATGTCCCCAAAATGGCCCATGTTACACCTATTCTTCCCTCTCCCTCATCTCAGAACCTCTGGTGACCACTGCCTTTATTCAATGTAACAAGTTCTTCCATCACTAGAATAATAAGGCTACTGTAGTCCATAGTTGTATTCCCTCCTTATGTTTGTTCATTCCTCAATATTGAGGATTTTAGGATGGTGATGCCCACTCTGTTTCTGATTGAGAGTGGGCTTATATCCCATGGAACAGATGTATAGAACTGTCTTGCTTGCAGTTGTAGATACTCTCTGTTTTGGGGGGATGGGTGTAGTCTATCATTATCATTTTTTTAGTTGTTCTGGGCAAGTCCGATGTACTGGAGAGTGGATGTTGCAACTCTGCTGAGATTCAGGGCTCAATCAACATATGAACAGACTGAAGATTTAAGTCTCTTGTACATGCATTTAATGATTATAATGGTAGCTATAGGTTTAAATAAAATGGGCAGAAGAGCCATGTATAGGGAAATTATAAATGAGTCTAACTCTGTTACATTGGGGAAAATATATTCCAAGGTAAGGCCCACTGACAGGGTGCCTAATTCCTAAGACTGTCTGCCCTGCTTTTAGTATCTAGATGTCTCTAAAGACATCAGGAGCACCCCTGCTTAAGGCACTGTTTTCTGTGGCATTCAATGAGATCCTCCTGAGACGTGCATTCTTGTGAAATTGAAACTTAGCTTAGTATAATATATTGTTTAGAGTTACCTCCTGAAAGCCTCCTTGTTGCTCAAATGTGGCCTCTCTTTAAGCCAAATTCAGCACATAAACTCACTACCTTTCCCCTGGCATGGGACATGACTCCTGGGGATAAGCCTCCCTGGCACCAAGGAATTATTACCACGCACCAACTAGCAATGCATTTGGAAAAAGACCTAGACCAAAAGGGGGAAATATTAAATACAAATGAGTTTTTATGGCTAAGAAATGTCAAAGTGAGTACGGAGGTCATTCCAGAGGTTACACTTAAGCACTATTGTATTTTTACTTCTCTATTAGTCCACCAAAAGAGTGCTGATGCAAAGTACCAGATATCTGTTGGCTTTTATAAAGGATATTTATTTGGAGTAATAGCCTTAGCAGATAATTTCAGAGGTGTTATACTAAGTGTAAGGAGCCAATCTCAAAAGGTTACATACTATATGATCACTTTTATGTGACTTTCTTCAAAAGATTCAACTATAATGATGGAGAACAGATCAGTGGGAGCCAGCGGTTAGGGGTGGGGTGAAAGTTTGATGACAGAAGGATATAATACAAGGACTTTTGGAGAATGATAAGACTATATTGTGTCCTGATTGTGGTGGTGGTTATACAAATCTATGCATGTGTTAAAATCCATAGGAAAAAAAATGTTGATTTTGTTCTGCTAGTTCAAAAAAGTAATATAAAAGGAGGGGGGAAGTAGTTAGGAAATTTCTTTTCACTACCTTTACTTTCTGGTAGTAGACAATAGTTTGCCAACAACTTCTAGCCAGTCTGGATTGTCATACCAGACATGAATTAAATTGTCTAGGTGTCTCAATCACACAAGCATATTACAGAAGGTATTCTCCAAGAATTACAAAAGAACTTCCAAATAAATTGCCAGAATAAGAACTGCCAAAAAAAAAAAAAAAAAAAAAAAAAAGACTCAGGGAAGCAAAGTTCTGTTATTCTTGGGAAGCTTAACTGCCAAACAAAACCCTGTCAATTACAAGATAACATTTACATGGGGTTGGGACAGTTTCCCTTTCTACTGAGGGAATGGGGAACTTACCTATTGCTGTTTCCAATACGTCAAACTGAATATTATTTCTGTTGGGAAATAAAAACTTCAATTTCACTTGCTCAATTCCTTTAGCCTTTGGTTTCAAAGTTAAACTGGGAATCTTTTTAGGTATACCATGGCCACATAAAGAACAGATTTGGGAAAAAATACACAGGAAAACATATTTTTTGGTTATACATGTGGGTTGGTAAAAAATATACATGTGGGGAAGCAGATGTGGCTCAAGTGATTGGGCTCCCATCTACCATATAGGAGGTCCAGGATTCAATTCCCAGGGCCTCCTGGTGAAAAGCAAGCTGGCCCATGTGGAGTGCTGGCCCACGTGGAGTGCTGGCCCATGGGAGAGCTGGCACAGCAAGATGATGCAACAAAAAGAGACACAGAAGAGAGACAATGAGAGATGTAGCAAATTAGGGAGCTGAGGTGGCACAAGAGATGGAGCAGCCTCTCTCCACTCCTGAAGGTCCCAGGATTGGTTCCTGGTGTCACCTAAAGAAAAGACAAGCAGACATAGAAGAACACAGAGCAGACAGCAAGTGCAAAACAACGGGGTCGGGGGTGGGGTGGATAATAAATAAATATTTAAATATATATACACACATGTATTGTGTGTATATAACATGCATTGTTTTTTTTTTTTCTGGAATAATGTGTAAAGTCTCAACAAAGATATAAATATGTGCATATATGTGTATATAAATATATATATATATATATCCTTGTTATTGGAATGAAAACCACTCAATAATGCTAGGAAAAAGTACATTGTTTCTCAGAAACATGAGATAATGAAATGAAGTAAAGAACAAGACTGTTTCTAGGCAGGCAAGTACATCCATCCTCACAAAAGCAGGGCCTTTAGAAGGGCTTTTTCTTTAAGAAGAAATGTCATAAAGTAATAGCATCATAGGAAGTTGATGAGTGAAGGACCTCTTACAGTCAATGTGGTTCTTTCTCATTAGAAATGCATTGTGATCTCATTTCAGTGACTATAAATAGACTAGTTTTGATCTACTAAAGTTATTAAAACATTCCAGCTTTCAACCTCCTCCTCTGCTTTGCAGATATAGATGTAACAAACGTTCTGATAAATGAGTAATTATGCATTATAGGCCTTTCAGACAGCCTGTTCATTTTACAACCGATATGTTTCAGGAAGATGATGTCTGTTGGTATGGTATTTATGCCGAGTAGGTATTTGGATACTTATTCAAGGTTTACAGTCTTGACAACATGGATATATTTTTTATATATTCATGCCTGGGTCATTTTTTAAAAAATGAATGAAAGTAAGTATCTGTGTATGTGTTTGATATGTGTGTTTACTTATTCATGGATGGAAAACTTTTTTCCCAAGATTATAAGAGATGGACAAGTGGGGATTGCAATACCAAAGAGGTGACTGAGGCCCAGACCTGGCACCCTGTACTTCTGCCTCCAAAGACGGTGGCACTTTTTTAGGGGCTGGATCTGCTGCTCTGCCCCTTGGCAGGGATGCTCCAGCACCTGCATGATCCTTTAGACCTTTTAGGGAAGGGAACCAATTAGTCCCTCACTTTTGCAGCTGAACTCTCCTAATGTGTGCAATCCTGCCCCCAGGCATGCGGCCATAGTTCCCCCCCCCAAAACACTCACCCACCCTCTCCCTCCCTGATCTAGTTAATTTTTTGGATTAGCATGTTACAGTTAGATGAAAATAACAAACATAAGATATCTGGCACACACACAAAAAAACCTTATTAAAGTTAGTTGACTAAATACAAAATTAATAGTGACCAGCATAAGATGCCAGTAAATTTCCTTCATTTCGCTTACTCCCCCATGTTCCAAGTTTTGTAATGTTGAAGTCAGGCATGAGGGAGATTCTTTCCCTTTGGGAGATTCACTCTTCGCTTTATTCCCAGGTAGTTCCCACGCAGGCTTTGTGAGTGCCTTCTGCACCTAAAATAGCAATCCCCATTTACTGCGTGGCAACTTGCACCTAGTACTGTACATCTATTCCTCTGTACAGCCCAGCAGTAGAGCTCTCATTAGCCCCTTCCACGAATATATAAGCTAAGGCTCAGGGATGTAGCTTACTTGACCACTTACAGCTAATCATGAAGAGCCAAGGGGTTTCTAGCCAATTTAAGTGTGACACCAGGCTGCCTGAGGCCCGCGGGACTCCCACAGACATGGTGACCAAACGTCTGGGTTTGCCCCAGAGAGTCCAGGTTTACATCTGTTCTCCCAGTATCCCACCTGATCTATCCTTTTTCACTTTCAAAAGCATCCCAGTTTGGACAATAAAATATAGGATGGCCCTGCCTTTGACACCCTGACTGACATCACAAAGGGGAGGGAATGTATATTTTGGTTTCTTCTTCTCTCACACAACTTCGCCCTTGCCTGATTTTTCTCCTCAGACATGTATCTACAGCTCTCTTGGGGCCTCTCTTCCAAGCTGGTCCTGAGGGCTTTTCTCTCTGTTATAATTTTATAATAAAGCTGAGATACTCCCACCCAAGGAGGCAACTGTAAGAATGTTATTGTTTGGTAAAAAGAAAAGGGTAGCTGATGAGGGCTTCCAAAGTCATGTTTCCATGAATTTACGTTGACAGGAATTAGGAAGGGAAATGGACTAACATTTACGGAATGTCCATAATGTGGCACGTACTATGCCAAATCTTTCTACATGAACAAATCTATCACTTTTTCAATGAGAAAATTGAGGTTCAAAAATATTAGATGGCCTTCCCAATCTTCACTGGTCTGACTCCACTTGACTTACTTTCCCTCTTCAATGTGCTGCCTCCTGGGTAATTGTGCATGTAATAAATAAGTTCATGCATTAATATGAAAACATTGCTGGCAGGGTTAAGTAAGATCTACATATTCTGTATTTAAAGAATTTGTATCTTCTAAGGCATATTTGACCTATATGCTATTTTTGGTGTCACAGAGCCATATGTTGATATGAGATGGGCTTGTGGTAATCAGAACTACATATATTTCCTCTTTTGTTTTTAATACAGAGCTACAAGTGAGATGCTGTGCCTTTGTGATATGCTTCAGTCATTTTGATTTCGGATTGGGACTTTTTAATGGGAGGAGACAATTCTGTGAATTTATATATGAGCAAAGCAAAGTTCCCCTTAAAAATGTAACACCACCAATATTGATTCAGCACCGACTTTTGCATTAACCTACTATCAAACTCATGGGTTATTTAAAGGCAAATCTTTATTTTTTTCAGAAATTCATTCTGCCTGAACACACTATGGGTGGAAAAGAGTTTGCAGCTTGGTGCATGCAGTGAGGGAGCCCACAAAAGGCACTGAGCTGAAGTAGAGAAGTATAAGCCAGGAAAGTCATATTTCTGTTGACTGCCCAAATCACTCAATGTAGGCTCCATTCCAGCCTGGGCTACTTTTCTTCACAGTTTACTGTCACCAGCCTAGGGTTGATTGTGACCCCTGCCAGAAACAAAAGGCATTTTTGTCTGTTTCTACTCTGGGGACAAAACTCCCATGTGAGTTTGATGGTAGCCCTCAGTACAACCCCTTCCATTCTTCCCAGCCCTCCACATACACAAAGGTTCTACTTCATGGTCCCTGTGGCACTCTTGTGAATCTGGGGCTACTCCAAGTGAGTGACTCAGAATGTTTCAGCAGCCAAAACCAGGCACTGAGTGTCCCTGGCCCAGCTGCAGACACAGACTGCATTTAGCCAGGTTACCCCTGGAATCTATCTTTTGCCCCAGATAAATGAAAATGTTTCGCATCAGGGCTTGCGACCAAGGAAAATTGTGAAGTAGACAAAGTCCCTCCCCCACCCCACTCCCCCTACTACCCACAACTCCTTCCACAGCAGAGCTCCAGTCCCCTTGACCTAGGTGGGAAATAGAAATTTGAAATGAGTGTGATGCAGTGGAAAGAACACTAGTCAGAAGACCTAGATTCTGGTCCTCGTTTTGCCACTAACTTGCTCTATGACCTTCAGTAAACCACTGCAATTCTCAGCTGCTTCACTGTCGAACAAAGGGTGGACTATATGCTTTCCAAGTTTCCCCTAGTCTAGAATTGTAGGATTCTCTGGCTTTTGGATAAACCAATCCTTGCTAATATACAACTGCAAGTGGTGTGGCTGTCTTCTCCCTCTGCACTTTTCCCCCTCTCTACCATCCCTGATCACAAGCGAACACCAAGTACAGTCGTTTGCTGGATCTGCCTCCCATGACATGGGGAGCTCTAGGAGGACAACGTCTGTCTTATCCACTCTGCATTAAGACAGGGGAGCTAGGGTCTGGGCTGTGCGGGGCTGCACCACCCTCTAAAGCAGGGGTTCTTAATAAGGGGCCCGTGAGCTTGAATTGAAATTCAAAAAAAACATTATTCCCGTGGGGGTGTGTTGGTGCGGATGTGACATATTTATTAAATAATACACAGTATAGTGTGGACTTAGTAAGGGGCCCATGGTTTTCACCTGACTGGCAAAAGGGTCCGTGGAACAAAAAAGGTTAAGAACCCCTGCCTAAGATCAGGCATGCTATCTAGCACAGAATGGGTATATGCAGGAAAAGAGGCCCAGTAATTTCTTGGCTAACCAATGGCAGTAAATGAAGGCCATTTAAGAAAATAGGATGGGGGCGGATGTGGCTCAAATGGTTGGGCGTCCGTCTGCCATATGGAGGGACCTGGGTTCGATCCCCAGGACCTCCCGGTAAAATAAAAATATATATATATAGAAGGCACATGGGCAGCCAGGCTCTGTGTGCCGGTGAGCTGCCAGGCCCCGGGAGCCATGCAGCAAAATGGTGACGTAAAAGGAGAGAGACAAGACGAGATGCTCCGAAAGCTCCGAAAACCAGGAGCTGAGGTGGTGCAGATGTCTAGAACACCTCTCTCCTACATCGGAGGTCTTCAGGATCAAATCCTGGTGAAGACTGGAGGAGGAGGATGAGAAGAGATGAAACAGACACAGAGAATTGCCCAGCGAATGGACACAAAACAGCAAATGGGGAAGGGGGGGTTTAAAGTGGATCAAGTAAAATAAATAAATCTTTAAAAATAAAAAAAATAAAAATTAAAAAATTTTTAAAAAAGAAAATAGGATGGTATAACTGATTGTTACAGGAGAGTTATTGTAGAACAGAAAGTACCTTGCATTGCCCCCAATGCCACCTACTCTACCATTTTAACATCAGCCTTCATTCACCCCCTAACAGTCTCATCAGTGTAATCCATAGGACTGTCCGTTGTTTTATTTTCAATTTCCTGAACACACTATATATACGAGGGGAAGGGAGAAAGAGAGAACTTCCCCTAATTTGTTAATATTTCAATTTAGAAGCACTTTTCTCCCCATGAAATCCATACAGGTCTCAACCCCCAAAACAAACAGGCCAAGGAAACTACTCTTCATTTTTTAGCCCTCCTCTACTACCTAGTATGTCCATATATTAATTGAGCTCATTAATTAGTTAATTTGTTAATCATCAAACAATGGAAGGACTCTAATTACAAAGGAAAAGACTTGAGAAAGCAAGGAAAAGTATTGGACGAATAACTTCGGCAGGTCACTAAATATTATTTTGCTCCACCTTGGTTACCACTTGCTCAAGCATCTGATGAGTAAACTGTGACAGCAACATACCAGATTCCCCAAATGAAACATACTTCTCTACAATTAAACATCACAGTTTCATTGTTCCTATAACAAAATGGAAATATTTTCCACCATCATAATAGCCTTAGCAGATAATGTCACTGGGATAGAATGATGTTACCGCATGATAATAGGCTCTCAACGCCAAAGTCAAGTTGTACTGTTTATTTTCAAAGCAGATCGTTACATTGACTTTTTTTTCCAAGTGATTGATGCAGCTTAAAAGGTGACCAAGAAATTTTTCATAAAAAAAAAAAAAATAGACCTAACGGAGTTATGTGCTGAATGATTCAAATACCAAGGGAGATGCCACATAAAGCAGCATAGAATCCATTTAAAAATTAACCTTTACCAAACCTTCATCACTATTTGGCTCTGCAAAATGAGAGCAGCTGTCAGCAGCCCCAAAGTGCCTCAAAACACAATAAAACCTTGCATTGACATAGCCCATTTGTTGATAACTATGGAATTCTGGAATAGAGTAGTTGCTAACAGAGGGTCCTGATTTGCAGCATACAGACCTGAGCCAACTCATCTTGACAAGTACACTGAGGAAAAGTGGCAATACAAACACCAGGCTCTACACACAGGCTCTTACTACAAACCCAAGAAAAGCCTTCCCACACGCCTCTGAGACCACAGCCCTCTCAGCCACTTGGGGAAAAGACCCTATCGGTGAAGTCATCTTCACATATGAAGGACAAACAATGAACACCTTTCTCTGAGACTCAAAGCACTTCCACAAAGGCCTTTCAGCCGGAACATGCTCACTACAAATGACTGCATTATCACATTTCCTCTCTTCCTTTCAGGACACAGTTACTAGCTCTAAAATAAAAATGCTAGGAGATTTGACTTGGACTGGTTGATTTTCAAAATCAGACATCATCTTGGAAACACACCAAGCTCTGTACACTTTTCATTTTAACAAATATTTAATAAGTAAGGCACTGTGCTAGGGACTACTGGAGGAAAAAAAAGAAGGAAAAAAGATCATGCTGCCTGCTCACTGCTATTTATTTTCTCTGTGTGAAGTCAGCTGGGCTGGGAGAGTTCCAGTTTAGAATACTTTGTACAGTCAGTGCTTGCTGCTTGCATGAGATATGTGCCTTGCACAATATTTTTGATGATGATGTTAATTGGAATTGAATACAATTTGTTTATAATTCTAAAGTATTATATGTGTTAAGGACGCTTCAGGCTCCAAAGGCCTTCAGTTACGTATTAAGGATTAAAAAGGACAGATTTCTCAGCTGGACAGTCAAATAGGATTGCCTGCTGTATGGTAGCCATGGTGTCTGAAGAGGATAGGTTAATAGAAGACGGAAACATTTTAAATGATAGATAGTTCTTAAGAGAAAGCATAGTAGCCCAAAGCCCCCCGAACTTATCCCAGGGGAGCATTTCTCAATGTTATATAGTGCCCTGGGGAAGAACTTGTCCATGCAAGGTTAAATAAAAACTCTTCAACCCTGATTGGTATGGCAGGTACCAAGCTCCTGCCCAGCCCTCCAGCAACTTCTGCTGTGATGCCCTCTGCCGGCAGAAGATTCTCCCATCAATTAGATCCTAGTTCTAGGAATGTTTGCTCTACTTTTGATTTTTCTGTAATGCCCTGTCTGGGTCTTTCTTGGCATGCTATACTTCTCTTTGGTAGCACTTATCCCACTTTTTATTGCTTTGTCTGTTTTTCTTATTAGACAGTAAGCACCATGGCCTAAAGTTAACATTTGAATTGTTCTCTACTATGATATTCCTAGTATTTAGCAGTTTCTGGTACACAGTAGATGCTTAATAAATATTTGTTAACTGGCTTGATCCCCTCATGTGCACCCTTTTCCAGGCTCAGGGAACTGTTCTTGGTCAGGGGTAAACTGAGTTCTACCTTATACTCATGGGACTCATTAGAAAGTCAAACTTGCCACCAAGATCAGCTTTTATCTCTTATGTTAGCTTAAGCATCTAACTTCTTTCTCAGAAAAATTGCTTGCCCTGAGCCCCAGTTTTGGTGCTTGAGAACTAGGAGTCATGACTTGCCATTGCCCTTTCTTTCTTGTAAGGATGGGGCATGGTGTGGGAGCTGCAGTCCAGCTACCTGCTCACAATCTTCACTAAAAACCTGTATTGCCTGGTCTCCATCTCTCGACTCTGCATCCCACTTAGATTCCTTACGGGCTTTCTCTTGACCTTCCCTTGAACTTTATTTCTGTTTGCACAGACAGCTTTCTGTTGCTTATCAGAGGATAAGCGAAAGAAGACTGATTCAAGACCAGGGTTAGCCCAGGGCAACCTTACTTTTAGAGGCAACATTGCAGGTCATATCAATATATTAAAATGCCTATATGTCTTTTGTTAAATATAATTCATATAATTTTTGCTGTAAAATTTTTCAAAGATCTTCATAATTTTGTTTTAGAAATTATACATGTAATTCATTTAATTTGGAATTTGCAGCAAATTCTCTGTAGTCATCACTCATTCTTGAGAATTCAGGCAAGGTAAAAAGATCCAATCTACAACTTGTTTTCAAATAAAATCAGTCTTATTAATGAAAAGTATAACTAGTAGATTAACATAATATTAATGTTTGTAGATGTTAAATTAAACATTAATTTCAATTTTGCTGTTTGAAATATGCCATTTGCATCATTTTTTCAGGCTTTAAATAATTTTATGGGCCACTGAAAATCTCATGGTCCCAAGCACTGTTCCTACAGTACAAATGGCACAAAATGGCCTTGTCCCAAGAAAGCTTCTATTCCTCACTCTCATCAGCCAGTGCAAGGTTCTATGGCCTGGCCTTTTCCAACCTACTCAGACCTACAAAACTGAGACCCTGAATGGGCAGCTGTGCTGTGGATGGTAAACTTCATGCTCCTCTCTTGGTTTGGTTAAATCTCCATGCTACCCTGACGTCCCTATCACTCTTAAGCACTGAAAGATTATACAAAGGCTCAGGAACCTAGTAAGTGATTTCTTCTTCAGACATGCCTCCTTGCCTACGAAAGCTTCACACATACACCATGCTATCAACAAGTGGTCTTGAGGTATGTTCAAAACGCTGACCCCACACATGGCTGGTGAAAACCCAGAAATAAGTTGGGCCTCACACAGGACACATTCCTTTCCCCTAATCAGATTCCATGCTGACTTCAATCAAGTCACTTTCAAAAACACTCTTTCAGAAAAAATGTCTCGATATTCTGCCCACCACTGGTGCTCTCCCAACCTTCTTAGAATGGTATTTAGTGACCCTTTCTCTAAGGGATCCTACTCATATTTTCATTCTTTTAACAAATAGTTATTGAGCATCTGCTATGAAGGGATGAGTGAGTACACAATAAGGACATGAGTTTGAGAGTCTGAGAGGAGCTGGGACCCACTGGAGGTCCCTCCATTGCTCAGTAACTTAAGCCTCCAACTGGCACAGACAAAGCACTATCTCCTGCCTAACCCAGAGCCCAGGACAGACTTTCTTCTGGTAACCAGGCAGACACATACAAGGACAGACATACCATACCAACAGGAATTAGATTTGGAGTCCAAAATAGACATTTCTGGTTATAATATTAATTTACTTCAAATTACATATGCATCTCTGAAGTATTACTAAATAATGTGTTTCACAGATATTGGAGATGAAAAAACCTCATTAGATCATGCAATCCTGTTTTTTTTTTTTTTTTCCTGGTGTCTAAATGAATTCTCCAGTACCCTATGATTAGTGGGATTTGGTCAAACTGTCAAATTGTTTCAAAGCACTTATTTAATCATGTTAGCAGGGACAGGTAAAAAATGTACACTTAGCTGATTCTATAACGTTTACTATTCTTTTGGCTTTATTTCTATCCTGGGTGTTAAACCCCAATAGAACTTATTTCATGCTGCTTCAATAAATATATGCTGTTAATAATCCTTTCTAATCCATTTAAGTCTTCTAAAGATCTGAGCACCATTAATTAATAGTTTATTTTAAATCACTGGAAAGTTATTCCTCCATTCCCCCAAGGAGCCATCTGCACAATTGCTGATATATCATGAAACACAAGCCTATCAAAGGCTCATAGCTCCTTTGGACCAGACCTGCTGGATTTCCAGGTGGCTGACTACATCTTTTTTGGACAGATAATTGATCAATAGGAGCAAGTTTGCTGAGACTGAGAAGCACAAATCTTGAGAGATGACATCTGCACTCAAACTACCTAGATTCTAATCCTGAATCTACCATTTTCAGTTTGTGAGATATTGAGCATTTTACTTAATCTCATTCTGCCTCACTTCTTCATCTGTAAACAGTGCTGTTAATAGTATCAACCAAGAAGGATGCTTGTAAGGATTAGATGAGTTAAAATGAAGTACTTAGTACGATACCTGGCACATTGTAAATGCTCAATAAATGATAACTGAATTTACAAAAAGGTGATGAAAATTTCTCAAACTTGCTTTTTCCGTATACTATGTATTCAATAATTATGAAATATGTAGAGTTGCTCAACGCAGTTAAATATAACAGAAGCTGCAAAGGATGTGATAATGGACAGTCTAGGTAGGAAAGAAAAAACATGGAAAAAAGTTGGAATTTAATTTTATTTCTTGTTATATTTTTAATTTGCTATAATTATTTCATATAATACAAGCATACCTCATTTTATTGCACCTTGCTTTATTGTGCTTTCCAGATATTGGACTTTTTACAAATTGAAGGTTTGTGGCAACTCTGCATCTAGCAAGTCTACCATTTTTCCAACAGCATGTGCTGACTTCATGTCTCTGTGTCACATTTTAATTAAGGTATGTACATTGTTTTTTTAGAATAATGCTATTGCACATTTCAATAGACTACAGTATTGTGTAAACATAACTTTTATATGCACTGGGAAATGAAAAAATTCCAGTGCCTTGCTTTATTGCAATATTTACTTTATTGTTGTGGTCTGGAACCAAACCCACAATATTTCCAATGTATGCCTGTAGAAGCACATTTGTGGTAGGCAGAATTTCCAAAATGTGCCCTCAAAAATGTCATACTCTAACTTCCAGAGCCTGTGGATATGATGAAATATCTCTCCCCTGATTAGATTATGTTGTGTGGCACAGTTGACCTTAAGACAGGGAGATTATCTATTACCTGATCAAATAACATGTCATCTTAAAAGCAAAGAGAATTCTATGGTTGATCACAGAAGAGGAAGTCAGAAAAATTAAAGTGTGAAGGACATTTGACATGCTGTTGTTGGCTCAAAGTTGGAGGGAGAGAGTTGCTTCAGGGCTCCATCCTCCATACAGAAGCTTTCAACAACCTCAGGAATTAACAGAAACATCTTTTTAAAAGAGCTGGAAAACAGTTAAAGGATTTCAGTAACAGGGTGAGTGCCAAATTAAGAAAAAGGTCACATAAAAGCGGAAGGATGTCGTGGCACCCTGGCTGCACCCCAGCCATTCTCTTACCAGCTCAGTGCGGAGCTGGCCCATACTCCCAGTGTGGATCATTGGTCCTGGGACTGGAGGGAACAGGGTAACCTTTATGCACATATTGGGAATGTGTATGTCTCGTTCACCCTATATGGTAGTGGCTTGTGAGACATGCTACCCCAGAATTTGCCCTGCATGCAGAAGATGGACCACTGAGCTATCCTACAGAAAGCTGGGAGAGAGCAGTCAGGTTGTGCTACCTGGATCAAGGAATTGCTGCCAGATGCAATATTGGGGACCATGAGGAAACTGTTTCCTAGGGAAGAGGAGACATTTGTGTAAATGGGGGAATTCCTAGGGCCATACTTACATGTACAAGAGAAGAGGCATGCACGGAAAAGATGAGGCAGGCCCCCATGCTTTGGCCTGGAGCTATACTCTGAGCTCCTTGTATGGCTAAGCTCTGAAGGAGAGCACTCGAACAGGTCAGCCTTCAAAGACTGAAAGAGGTATTCTCTCTCTCTCTCTCTTTTTTTTCCCCATCTTTTTATGTTGTTGTTACTTAGTTCCTGGCATTCAAGGAATGCTCTGTCATTATAATAGCTAGATACAAGTTTAAGGAACAGATGCCTCAGAGTCTAAATTCCAGTGATAATACATTAAAATATCAAAATGTCTAGGTTTCAACTAAAGACTACAAAACAACCAAAGAAACAGAAAGTGATGGCCTAAGCAAATGAGAAGATTTAAGCATTTAGAAACCATCAATGAGGAGGAAAAGACCTGAGACCTTCCAGGTAAAGACTTTTAAAAATGGTCCTAAATATGCTCAAAGAACTAAGGAGAAGTAAAGAAAACTAGGAAAGAGATAGATGAAAACAGGAAGAATATGAATAGGGAGGTGGAAATTATGAAAACAAACCAATAGAGCTGAAGTAGTAACAGAAACTAAAAATTCCATAGAGGGGCTCAACAGCAGATTGGAAATGGCAGAGGAAAAATCAGAGAACTTGAAGATAAGACAATTGATATCATTCAGTCTGAGGACCAGAAAGAAAAAAGAATGAAGAAAAGTGAACAGAGTCAGAGGAATCTGTGGGATACCATCAAGCATAACACATACACATTGTGGCAGTCCCAGAAGAAGAAAGAGAGAGACAGGAGCAGAGAAATTATTCAAAGAAATAATGGCTGCAAACTTCCCAAATTTAATAAAAGACATGTATTTACAAGACATTAAATGAATTCCAAACAAGAGAAAACCAAATAGACTCACATCATGCCATGTTATATCAAATTGACAAATGCCTAAAAGAAAGAAAGAATTCTGAAAACTGCAAGAGAGAAGGAACAAGACACATGCAAAGGAGACTCAATAAAGTTAAATGCCAATTTCTCATTAGAACCCATGAGGCAAGAAGGCAGTCATATTTAAAGGAAGGAAGACATATTTAAATGCAGAAAGCAAAAAGCTTTCAACCAAGAATTCTGTATCTAGGAAAACTGTCTTTCAAAAATGAGGGTGGGATTAAGACATTCCCAGATAAATAAAAGCTGAGGGTCTTCAGCACCATTAGACCAGCCCTATAAGAAATGCTAAAGGAAATTCTACAGGTTGAAAGGAAAGGACACTAGACAATAGATTGAAGCCACATGAAAAAATAAAGATCTCCAGTGAAGATAATGACATGGTAAACATTAATCCTAGCACTGTTGTGTTTTTACTTTCTATGGATTCTAAAAGGCAAATGCATAAAATGTAATAATAAATCAAAGGCTTGGGACTCATAATGTATAAATATGCAAACTGTGACAAGAAGTACATAAAGGTGGGGGGATGGAGGGGCTTAGGAACATTGTTTATGTATATTATTAAAGGTAAGTTGGTATCAAAGTAAAGGAGATTGTTACAGATTTAGAATGTTAAAATTAAGGCCTCAGAGTAACCACAAAGAAAATAGCAGAGCATATGCAAACTCATGGAGACAGTAGAGAACAGGTTACCAGAGGAGCAGGGAAGGAGTAATGGGGATTTCATGCAAAATGAGTGTAGGGTTTCTTTTTGGGGTGAAGGGAAAGTTCTAATAATGGATGGTGGTGAGGGTTCTGCAACATTGTGAAGGTGACTAATCCCACTGAATGGTATGCTTGGGAAGGGTTGGGATGGGAACATTTATGTTGTATATAGGTTTCCACAATTTAAAAAAGGAGAAAAATATAAACTAAAGTGATAATGACAATTAAATGCAATACATGATGCTGGATGAAATCAAAGAATGCAGGAGAAAAGCCTCAAAAGGTCATTGTTGAGGCATAGGAAAAATTGAAATAGAGAATGTAAGCTTTATATCAATGTTAGATTTCTTGAACTTGATAACTGCACTTAAGGTGATTACATAAGTGAATATCCTTGTTAGTAGGAAAAGTACATGGAAGTATTGTGTGTTCAAGGATTATTATGTGTGCAACCTGTTCTTAAATGTTCAGAGAAAGATGGATAGGTGATAGACAGATATGATTGACAACAATACAGTAAAGGTTGCAAAATGTTAAAATTGGTGGTTCCAAGTATAGGGGGATTGGAGGCATTTTGGAAATGTTTCTATGGGGTTTTTATTATTTTTGTAACTGTTTTTGTAATTTTGAAAGTATTTCAAAATAAAAAGCTGCAAGAAAAGATGGAAGGGGCCATGTGAGAAGGCATTTGGGTGGCCTCTAGGAGTTGAGAATGGTCAACAAGGAAATGAGGACCTCAGTCCTACAACCACAAGGATTAAATTCTGCCAACAGCTTGAATGACTCTGGATATCCATTTGCCCCCAGAGGCTCCAGATAAGAACCCAGCTCAGGCAATATCTTGATTTCAGTCTTGTGAGATGCTAATTAGAGAACCCACTTGAGCTCATCCAGACTTCTGACCAACAGAATTGAGATAATAAGTATTTTTGTTTTAAGCCACTACATTTGTAGTAACTGGTTATGAAGCAATACAAAGTGAATACAACATTAATGTTAATGAGTAAAGAAAAGACTAAAGAAAAAGAGAAGGGAGGGAAGGTGAAAGAAGAGATGGAGGGAAGCAGGCATAAAAGAAGCCCTTTATAGTAAGTGGATATGAAAATGGAGAAAAGGGTGTGAACTAAAATTTGATGAAAAACAGATTTTCAAGACTTAGTGAGGACTAAAAATGGAGAAGAGAAATCAAGCTCCTACATTGCTACCCTAATGGTAATGTGGCAGGGTTAATACTACTGAAGGAAAAATGAGCATAATGTTTCTCATCTTTATACCAATAAAGACAACAATAGCATAACTTTAAATAGTCTCAGTCTCTGAATGGTTAAGAAGGACCCTACCAAATGACAGCCAAACAGCCTAGACTTCTAACAATCTGATGCTGTTCTCCCACTCCCCAACCCTTCCATTTCCTCTCCAGTATTATTCTCACTCTATGTATCAGGCTACTGGAACAATAACCTCTTTCCCAACATCACATGTATTTTACTAGCTCTGGAACTTCTCTAATCAACCTCCATCCCTCCACACCCCACCAGGTTCCTCCTGTAGAAATTCTACATGCGTGGTGGAGCCCAGCTTAAATTAAATTTAGAATATGAATGCATGGCCGGTTTATTATTCAGACTTTCTGCAGTCTCTGAATAAAGAGGTGATCTTTCTGTGAACCTTCTTTGCACTTTGTACTTGGATCATGGAACTTCTCATCGCTGGCCTGTATCAGTTGTAGGTGTACTATCTATGCCTTAATCTCATGCTTTCATTTAACATGAAAACCTAAAGGTAGAGGATTGTGGGAGGATGGTGGAGGAGAGAGCTCCAGGACTCAGTCCTCCTACCAAAACAACTATTAAAGAGGCATGAACTCTCTAAAACAGCTTTTCTGAAACTCCAGAGGCCAGAAGATCACTGTATAGCATCCAGGGAAGAGTGAGAGAAAGAGGCTGATACATTACAGTAAAGAACAGTAAATTGCTCTCTCCATGCCTACCAGCATCCATTCCCCCCTGTTGCAGTAAGACACTGCAGGGACCAGCCTCTGGCTAGCTCACTGGTGATAGAAAGGGATATAAAAATCTTCTTTCTCAAGATCAGAAGTGGGCACAGCCAATCACTGATCACAGCTTTTGATTAGCGACTTCAGATACCTGAGGGCCCAGCTCTGAGGGCAGTCACTGTTTCTATCCACCCTGGACAGTGGCAGCAGCCACTGTTTCAATGCACCTAGACAAAGCTGGTGGAAGCAATTGTTTCAGCCCATCCCGGACAGGGCCAGTGGTGGTGGAGATATAAAAACTCTGCACTTCCCCAGGGCTGCAGGGGACGGCTAGCTGAAGAGCTGCATTTGCTTGGGCAGCCCTTCTGGACAGTAGGGTTAAAGCTTAAGAAAAGTTCTGTCTTATAACCAACTGGTTACAAAACTAAGAAACAGACATCTCAGGAAACAAATCCCAGAGTTATCATTTCAAAATATTCACACATACAGTGTGCAACAAAAGAGTAAAGACAAAGAAACAGTAAATGATGGCCCATGCAATGCGAGAGGATAAAACTCCAGAAAATAGTAATGAAGAAAAGGAGAATGTGAATATATTGCACAAAGACTTTATAAAAATCATCTTAAAAACACTCAAGGAGATAAAGGAAAATGCGAGGAAGAACTAAAGGATAACAGGGAAACAATGAATGAGCAACATGAGAGTCTTAGTAGGAGATATAAATTTTAAAAAGGAACGAAACAGAACTACTAGAGTTGAAGACCACAATAACTGAAATGAAAAATGCCCAGGAGGGTTTCAATAGCAGATTAGCGCTAGCAGAAGAAAGAAATCAGTGAACTTGAAGACAAGACACATGAACTGAGTCAGACTAAAGAGCAGAAAGAAGAAAGAAATATTAAAAGCAAAAATAGCCTAAGACAACTCTAAGACATATATCAAGCACACCAATATATGCATTATGGGAATCCCAGAAGGAGAAGAAAGAGAGAAAGAGACAGAAGGAATAGTCAAAGAAATAATGACAGAAAACCCCACAATTTAACAAAAGAACATGAATATGTACATCCAAGAAGTCCAGAAAACACAAAACAGGATAAACATGAGGAAAAATACACCCTATCATATACAGAACACACCATCAAATGCAATGGACAAGGAGAGAGTTCTGAAAGCTGCAAGAGAAAAGCAACGTGTTACATACAAGGGAGCCCCAATTAGACTAAGTAACAGTTTTTCATCAAAAACCATGGAGGCAAGAAAGCAGTGGGTTGAGATTCTTAAAGTGCTGAAGGAAAACAACTACCAACCAAGAATTTTAAATCTGGCAAGACTTTCTTTCAAAAATGAGGGAGAGATTAAGACATTCTCAGATAAACAAAAGCTGAGGGAGTTCATCACCACTAACCTGCCCTACAAGCAATGCTAATGGGAGTTCTTCAGAATGAAAGGAAAGGACACTAGGCAGTGGTTGAAAGCAACATAAATAAAGAAAGATCAGCAGTAAATGTAACCATTTGTGTAATTGCAAATGCCAGTGTTATTTAGTATATGGTTTGCTATATAACTCCACTTCTTACGCCCTACAGGCACTAAAATGCAAATGCATAAAAAGTAATGATAAATTTACATTTTTGGACATACAATATACAAAGATATAAGTGGTAATGAGTACAAAATAAGGGATGGGGATGGAGGGGTTTAGGAAAAGTATATAGGCATGCTATTGAAGTTAAGTTGGTATCTAACCAAATATGATTGTTATATATTTAGGATGTTAAATTTTAACCCCATGATAACCACAAAGAAAACAAATGAAAAACATATCCAGATAGAAATGAGAAGGTACTCAATACAGTACAACATGTGAAAGCAAAGAAATATATAAAAGTAGGCTTTAATGGAAGTGACAGACAAAAAAGTATAAGACTTACAAAGGCTAAATAGCAAAATGGCAGAAAAAAAGACCTGTATTATCAGTAGTGACTTTAAATGTCAATAAATTAAACTCTCCAGTCAAAGGGCAGAGATTAGCAGAATGGAACAAAAAGTACAATGCAACTCTATAATGTCTGTGAAAGACTACTGATAAATTCAAAGATACAAGTAGGTTGAGAATGAAAGGATGTTAAATATATATATATACCATGCCAGTAGCAACCAAAAGACAGCTGGGGTGGCTATATTAATACAGGACCAAATAGACTTTAAGTCCAAAACAGTTATCAGGGACAAAGATGGTCATTATATGCTGATAAAGGGGACAATTAAGCAGGAAGATGTAACAATTATAAATATAAGTGCACCTAAGAGCAGAGTCCCAAAATATATGAAGCAAATACTGACAGATTTGAAGGAAGAAACTGATGGGTCTACATTAATAGTAGGACACTTTAATACCCCACTCTCAAGAATAGATAGAACCTGTAGTCAGAAGATAGATAAGGAAATACAAGACTTCAACGATACTCTAAGACAGGGGTTCTTAACCTTTGTTGTTCCATGGACCTCTTTGCCAGTGCGTGAAAACTACGGATCCCTTCTCAGAATGTAGCAACAAACAGTTTTATGACACTCAACACTGGCATGTCTTTAAATTAAATTTTAGGATTATTCAAATTATGTTTTACAACTTTCCCATAATTTTAACACCTGATAACCTAACATGGTTCAACATCTGTTCAAAGGTCATTTTCGGCAAGCATTTAGAAATTTGAGTTCTCCCACAGCGTCATAAAACCATATCTGCCATCCTTACCAACCTTTTTGAAGGCAGTTATCCACTGTACTCAGAAAACGCTAAAATAAAAATCATACGACGTCCACACTATACTGTGTATTATTTAATAAATATATCACACTGCATCAAAGCCCCACAAGAATAATGTTTTTAAATGCATAAAATAAAATTACAAAGGAAACCAGTTACATATATTGAAATGCAGTTACTACAATAAAAAACATATGATATAATACTGTACATATGTGCTTCTTTCTTAACACATTAAATAACAATCCTAATTATCAAAAATATAGGAAAGTTAAAGTTAAATTTTATTTTTTAAATATAAAATGAATACTACTGGAATTTATTGCCTAACATTCATAAGTGAACAAAAACTAGATTTCAGTTAGAGGTCAGAGAAAATAAAGATAAGCTGATTTTTTTTTTCAATTCAAGCTCAGAGACCCCCTGAAATCTTTACATGGACCTCTTGGGGTACATGGACCTCTTGGGGGTCCATGGACCCCTGGTTAAGAACATCTGCTCTAAGACAACTAGACCTAACCAATATATATAAACACTTCACCCAACAAAAACAGAAAACACATTCTTCTCCTGTGCACATGGATCATTGTCCAAGATGGACCATATGCTGGGTCACAAAACAAGTCACAATAAGTTAAAAAATACTGAAATAATCCAATACATATTCACCAACAAGAACAGGATGAAGGTAGAAATCAGAAACAGAGAGAGAAAGGGAAAATTCACAAATATGTGGAAATTAAACAACATACTCTTAAACAAACAATGGGTTAAAGAGGAAATCAAAAGCAAAATTAGGAAATATCTTGAGGTAAATAAAAATGAAAATACAGCATACCAACACTTATAGGATGCAATGAAGGCAGTGCTGAGAGGGAAACTTATAGCTCTAAATGCTTACATTTAAAAAGAAGAAAACTCCTAGACCTAATAAATGAATTCAGCAAAGTGGCAGGATACAAGATCAACATGCAAAAATCAGTAGTGTTTCTTTACAGAAGCAATGAGTAGTGAGAAGGAGAAGTAAAGAAAAAAAAGTCCATTCATATTAGCAACTAAAAGAATCAAATATTTAGCATTAAATATAACCAAGGATGTAAAGGATTTGTATGCAGAAAACTACAAAACATTGCTAAAAGAATTCAACAAAGACAAAAATAAATGGAAGGACATTCCATGTTCATGGACTGAAAGATTAAATATCATTAGATGTCAATATTACCCAAAGCAATTTATAGATTCAATGTAACCCAATCAAAATCCCAGAAACCTTCTTTGCAGAAATGGAAAAGCCAATCATAAAATTTATGTGGAAGGATAAAGGTCCTGAATATCTAAAACCATCTTGTAAAAGAAGAATGAAGATGGAAGACTCGCACTTTCCAATCTTAAAACTTATTACAAAGCCACAGTAATCAAAACAGTGTGGTACTGGCAGAAGGGCAGACATATAGACCAATGGAATCTAATTGAGAACTAAGTAATCAACCCACATATTTATGGCCAATTTATTTTTCACAAGATTGCAAAGGTCACTCAATTGGAAAAGAACTGTATCTTCAACAAATGGTGCTGAGAAAACTAGATCTCCATTTGTAAAAAAAAAAAAAAAAAAGGAAGATCCCCACCTCACACCACATACAACAATCAAACTCACAATGTATCAAAGTCCTAAATGTAAGAGCTAGAACTATCAAACTCCTAGAAGAAAATGTAGGACACAATCTTCAGGACCTTGTGTTAAGCAATGTTTTCTTAGACTTTACACCCAAAGCACAAGCAATAAAAGAAAAAATAGATAAATAGGGCATCATCAAAATTAAAATTTTTGTGCCTCAAAGGACTTTATCATGAAAGTAAAATAACATCCTACACAAGAGGAAAAAATATTTGGAAACCACATATCTACCCACATACTATCCATGATACATAAAGAAACCCTTCAACTTAACAACTAAAATGCAAACAACCCAATTAATAAATGGGCAAATGCCTTGAATAGACATCTCTCCAAAGAAGATATAGAAATGGCTAGAAAGCACAAGAATAGATGCTTACCATCATTAACCATCAGGGAAATGCAAATCAAAACCACAATGAGGTACCATTTCACACCCATTAGAATGGTTGCTATTTTTTAAAAATGGAAAATTACAAGTGTTGGAGAGGATGTGGAGAATAGTAATACTCATTCATTGCTGGTAGCAATGTAAAATGTAAAATGTTGCAGCCACTCTGGAAGACTGGTGGTTCCTCAAAAAGCTATGCATAGAACTACCATAAGAATGACCCAGCAATCCCAATACTAGGTATATACCAAAAAGAATTGAAAGCAGGGATTCAAACAGATATCTACACACCAATGCCAGAAGATGGAAGCAACCCAGTGTCTATCAACCAACAAATGGATAAATAAAATGTAGTGGATACATACAATGGAATATTATTCAACATTAAAAAGGAATTAAGTCCTGATACATGCAACAACAGGATGGACCTTAAAAACATCATGTTAAATGAAATGAACCAGACACAAAAGGACAAATATTGTATGATCTCACAGATTTGAAACAACTAGAATAAATGAACTCATAGAGTCAGAATCTAGAATATAAGTTACCCGGGGGACAGGGTGGGCCTAGGGAATGGGAAGTTAAGTCTTAAAATGTACAGGGTTCCTATTTGGAATGATGAAAATGTTTTGGTAATGGATGGTGATGACGGTAGCACAACGTTGCCAGCACAACTAACAGCACTGAAATATATATCTGAATATGATTAAAAGGAGGAAATGTTAGATTGTATATATGGTAACAAAATGAATTTTTAAAAATAAATTCCATGGAACTACTACAAACAGTGAGCCCTAAGTTAAACCATGGACTTTAATTAATAGTACAATTATTAAAAATGTGCTATTATCAATTGTAACAAATTTTCCACACCAATGCAAGGTGTTGGTGGTGGGGTGGTATATGGCAATCCTGTATTTTTATGCATGATTTTATGCACAACTTCTCTAATAAAGGGAAAAACCTAAAGTGACTTTAATAAAGCAATGGTTTTAAAAATATTTTACAACTAATAAGATGTGAGTATTGACAAATCAGAGAAAATAATCAAAATGGATATGCAAGCCATATGATCTATTCCAGCACATCAGCCCTGCTTTATAAACGTTCTTCTATTTTATAGATAAAGAAATAGAATTCCAGGGAGGATAACAGAATTGTCCCAGATCTCATGTCTTATTAGTAGTAGAGCCAAGAGAAGAACCCAGTTTTCCTGGCTCTCGTTCAAATATTTTTTTCTCCTACTCCCCTGTTTGTCTCAAATCTTTCCCTCCTCTTCTTCCTCCCCAAGATCTTTTACAAGCCTGTCCTTAGCTTATTATTTATGTTTTAATCAATCCTCCCTAGTGCCTAGTAGACTATCTTGAAAATAGTTACCAACATTAGATTCAACAAATACTAATTGAGCATCTATTATGTGCCAGACCTAGGGGGAGGCTCTTATTTGGGTTATCTTGTTCAATCAATGTTTAATGTCAACATTGTGGTGCCAGGTTCTACGGAAATCCAAAGACCCAGGTAACTCTCAATGAGCCTGAAATAATAGGGAGCAGGAAAGGAAAATGAATTGAATTTTACTGAACATCTACTATGAGCCAGACCAGAAACTTTACCTTGTTTCTTTCCTAATCCTCACTAACATCCCAAAATTTCCATTTTCCAGATGTGGAGACCAGACTTCACAGTCATTAATCAATCAATGTTTCTAATATCATAAAACTAATAAGTATTGGAGCCAGGATTTGAACTAAACTCTCCCTGAAGATAAAGCTTGAGGTCTTGTTTGATATTATACCACTAATAATAATAATATAAAATAGAATCTGATAATTGTACATTGATCCTGTATTCAGGTATCCATTCAGCACTTGTTGAGTGCATTCCATGTGTTGAAAGTAAAAAGACAATTTCTGCCGTCAAGGAGGAAATAAAGCAAAAAAAAAAAAAACAAAAAGTCATTTCTATTTAAGGATGGAGAAGGGCTTCCTGTAGGAAATGCCATTTAAGTTGAACCTAGAATATGGATAGGACTTGTCTGGATCAAACAATCTAGGGATAGTTTGGAAGATGGAGAGTTCATCTAGTTCAGATCATATCTGAGACACGAATTCCCTCCATTTCAGTCCCTCTACACTGACGGTCTCTGCCTGGATGTGTCCAGGGACAAGCAGGATATACTATTTATGACCCTTGGGGCCCTTTCAATCCTGGGATTCTATGATTCCACTGTTTTCATACACTTATTGAATCTCTTTCCAAAATGAGAAATGTTATATCTCCATAATGCAAAAGGATAGACTTTTAGGTAAGAAAAGGCCTGATCCTGCAAATGATGTCAATTATGGCAAACCCTGATCAAAGTAGGTTATTAACATGGTTATATTTGCATCTTCAACAGATCTCTCCAGCAGAAATGTGAAGCATTGGTGGGTTGGGGGAGGAAAGGAGATGAAAGGAGACTCTAAAGTAGGGTAGAGCTATAGGGATGGAGAAGAACAGACCTAAAAATTTGTTGGGATGTAAACAGGAAGTACTGGTTGATTGATGGTAAAAAAGGAGTAATCAAAAAATGACTCAAGTATTTGGTTTGGGAGACTAGACAGATAGTGCCATCACCAACTGAAATGAAGAATCAAAAAGATGAGCAAATTTATAGAGCAAAAGTGGTAACTTTATTTCTAAACCTAATACATTTGAGTTGTCCATAAAATATGCAAGTGAAATATGAATAGTCTAGTGATCAGAGAGGTAAGGGCTGGAGGGAGAGATTGGGGTGTCATCATAATTACATGACAGCTAAAGCCAGGTGAATAGTCAGGATTACCCAGGGAGAGGAGGTAGGGGGAGGGAAGCACTGAACAAAGGCTGGAACCCTAAGCAATGTCAGTATTAGGAGCAGAAAGAGGAAGGGAATTGGGAGCGGAAGGAGAAATAGGAGAAAATCTAGGGGAAGTAGAAAGAGCATCAGGAAAAATTTGGCACATGAATTCCCTTTCCCACTATGGTAAGTATGCACAAACAGTAGGTACGAAATATCATTGAG
>JAQZBX010013909.1:0-39267 GCA_029593785.1 Cabassous unicinctus | reverse complement strand
AGGCTAGAAGAGAGGGAGATTGCGAGGGTTGGATTTCTCCAGTCCTTCCTAGGCTCCCAGGGCAAACTGCCGTGTGGAAGGGTCTGTGGGGCTCCGCAGCCCAAATTTGCAGGTCAGAACCTGAGTCAGCCTAAGGCTGTGTCCCTCTCTCTCCCCTTTCCGGGAGTGGTAGATCCCTGGAGCCCCCTTTGTCTGTAGTCACAGGCCCAGAGGCCCGAGAATTCTAAGGAGTGTGGGGGAGGGTGCTGGCAGCAGCCGCCGCTGCTATTAAAACTCACGGTTCTGGTTCTGTCGTCGCGATTTCTCTCTTTTGTCCCTCTCTCCTCTGGGTGGTGTGCAGCCTTCCCCTGCTGTCCTAAACCCTAGAAGATCTATTTTGGGTCTGTTTCAGCCTGTTCTCTAGCTATTTTTCTGGAGAAGAGATTCCTGTGTGTTACTAGTCAGCCATCTTCCCCAGCATGTTCTTAAGTCTAATCCATTTCTGTGGGTGTGCACCCAGTGTAAGTAGGACCTTTTTGATGAGATTACTTCAGTTAAGGTGTGGCCCACCTCAATCAGCATGGGTCTTAATCCTTTTACTGGAGTCTTTTAGAGGCAGAATGAAATTCAGACAGAAAAAGAGAAACCAAGAGGGAGCTGCCAGAAGGTGAACATCAACAGAACCCAGAAGAGAATGAAGAGACCAGGAAATGCTGTCATTTGCCTTGTCATGTGACAAGCTAAAGGGCCAAGGATTGCCAGCAACCAGCCACAACCTAGGGGAAGAAAGCATCTCTTTGATGATGCCTTGATTTGGACTTTTTCCTAACCTCAAAACTGTGTGCAAATAAATCCCAATTGTTTAACCTGACCCATTTAATTGCACTTGATTGAGCAGCCTAGGAAACTTAAACACCATTTTTCTAGATTTCCCTCACTTTAGCTAACACTTGAGCTGGTCTAGGTTGCTTGTCTGGTCAGAAGTCTGAAACCTTTACCCCCCAAGGGTCTGAAATCTTGAGTCCCTTGCCTTTGTCAGGCCACAATTGCTGCCCTTGTCTCTTATTCCCATCACTGGGCATAGAAGCACCAAGAGAAGACCCAGTGGGTCCTATGGATCCCAAGATTCTCCTCCTTTGGGAGCAGCTCAAGCTCCTGAAGACAAGGGTCAGTTACTCTCCTTACTTGTCTGCCAATCCACTGGCATGAGGAGTCCAAAATGAAAAAGCTACAGTTATAGCTTCTGAATGAGTGAAATGCTGTGTGTCTGGAGGAGGTTCCATCCCTGGGAATCAGGGCTTGTATTGTCTCCAGCAAAGCCTGACGTTACAAGGGTGGGAAGCACAAATTCCACAAGTGGATTACTGGAAGTGTCCATGAGCCAGGCAATTCTGCTCCAAACAATTGATGCCCAAACATGTGCTAGCTAACTGGGATACAACTTCATGCATCAGTTATTAGTTTAGTCCACTTATTGCATCTTGGGGTAAACACCTCCAACTAAGCAGAAGATCCAAGCCTTCAGTAGACCATTCCATCATTCTATTAGGCCAGATGCTCCTGGGTGATATGCTATATGGCAAAACCAGCTGATCTATAAAATAGGTCTCTTTGTCTGAAGTAATCTTTCTCAGAATAGCATGTCAGTAAAAGGTATCATTAAACTCCATCATGATAGAATTGTCAAAGAAACTGCAAACAAAGAAGGATAACCTATACCTAGAATAGGTGTTGCTTATTAATAGGATGCTGCTACAGGGAAGTAGGGGTATAATGGCATCAACTGCCAGCAGGTGAGATAGATGGCTCTTCCCCTCTAGGGAAAGTCCCATACTGAGGGTTTAGCATCCAGTCCTACTGATAACAGTTTGGATATTTCACTGGTGGTAGTATGGATAAGCCTGGGTGAGGATGAACCCATACCATTGGGCTCATACATGGCCTCCAACCCTGCAACTGTGGCCACTCCGTGAAAGGCCCCATTGTACAAGCCTTGGGGTGAAAAAGGAGACTGGCTGGCTGACAGACATCTCATGCATCATCCTATCTTTCTGATTGTTGGGTCTCTTCTGTAGATGATACTCTCTGGTGGATATCAGCATGAGATAAAAGATCTGCATGCTTTGTGCCAATTCTGAAAAGTCTGTCTACATACCTTTTCCCTCAATGCCTCAAATGTTCCTATTTTGCTTATCCTAGGCCCCTGAGTCAGCAAACTAAACCCTTCTTTCTACCAGGAATCCATATATGTCCTTGCTTTCAGGCTACTCTCCTTCCATACAATGACCCACTGGGATGATTTCCTCTTACCACTATTCTTTAGGGCCACCCCTGCGTGTGGTTATAGTGTTGAAACAATCCACTTTTGGCTTCCCCAGCATATCTAGTCAACCCTTCTCTGAAGCAAGGCCGAGTTCTTTGTTCATTAATCAACTGATCATGGGAATCTACCCATGAGTCTATGGATGTGAGTTGACCGAGAAGCACCAGTGAACAAAGGTAGGTGAAATGATTCTTGTCTACCTGTTCATGCATCTTTGTGGCCTCTGGACTTGCTCATTCCTTATCCTAAATGCACCATTTCCATCATCCAATGGATTGTTGCTATATCCGCCAGACCGAATTGCTGGGTGAGTCTGATACTACCAACTTCATAGTAGGCAGTTAACCCACATCATCATTTGGTATCTCGAGGTCAGGTTCTCTGGCTCTCCTAAGGTCCAATGGCATGTCAGGAGCTGCTTTTCAAATGGGAAAGAGAGTCATGGCTTTTTCTAAAACTCCAGAGGTCTGAACTGTGATTCACCAATTGAGACTTGCAAAAATTACCACCTGGCATCCTGATCCTCCATGACCTCAGATCTACAATCATGATGGATGGAGCAGCTTGCACTGCAGACATGCGGCAGAGTCCACCCTAGTTTTGGGCCTCACTCAAAACTGGCAACCTTACAAGTCTTTTGCTACTTGGGCCAAAGCAGTATTCCAAAGTACAGTATAAGGTTCTTTCAAATTCCAAGAAGAACCACCAAGACTTTTACTTCTTTCTTGGTGGTAGGAGGTATGAGATACAACACTCATGCGCCAGACTATGGTATCCCTGAAAATGTCAGCAATATGGCAGGTTCTTCAATATTTTTAGGATTTGTCTTCCATTATCTAATAAAAATGTGTCTTACGAGGGTGTCTAAAATATTTGCCACTTCCTACTCACCAAGTGGTATTAACATTATGACATTAATACAGGGGATTAGAGTGACATACAATGGGTTGACAAGATGGTCAAAATCCCTGGGACAAGACTGTGGTGGCAGAAATATGACTCTAGGCATTTATCAAAACCCATAGAGCTGTATACCACAAAGAGGGAATTTTACTGTATACAGTGTGTGTATATATATACACACCAGGATGTTTGAAGAACCAAAACTGGAATAAAAACAATAGCAAATGTACATAACTGTATTACAAATAAATCATATAATCACCTGAAGGATGTGGGAAAGAAAAGAACTAATCTAAGGAACTTTGGAAAAGAGTGTTAAGTCTAAAAATAAAAGACCTACACAAATACTGTACTCTAGTTAGTACAGTAGTTAGCACAGTATTTATAACCCATCCTTGCACAGGGGGATGAGTCAGCAATTCTGAACCTATTTTATGTGTATACTAAGGTTGAACAAATATGTATTTATAATATTGATAAATAGAGCCAGGTTTGTTACTTTCAGAGAAAGAAGTTACAAATAAGAAAAGGGGACAACTAGAATTATCCCTATTGGAATTGGAAGCATAAGTATGAACTAATGTTTTTTAAAGGATAGATGAATTAGAGATGAGAGAGAGAGAGAAAGAGAGAGAGGGGAGACACAAACAAAAACAAATACAGTGCATTTATGCATGGATTTATGCATAGCCTAAAAGTATCTTCCCTGAGGTATTTATTAACCAAAAGAAAAATAATAACCTGAAGTTGTAAAACCCGGCAGACACCACCTGAACCAAGTAAAAATGAATATTACTGCTAATAAGGCATAGCAACATCATGTATCCCTAATATGATATGCTGAAGGATGAATATTACTTCTGAATTATTCTTGCAAAAATGAACAACCTCAAATTAAACATAAGATATCATCAGAAAAGCCCAAATTTAGGAACATTCTACACAATAACTGACAAATAGCTGTCAAAGTGACAAGGTCATGAAAGACTAGGAAAGACTGAAGAGAAGACTGTTGCAGATCGGATAAGGAGACATGACAACTAAATGTAATCCTGGATTGATCCCTGAAACTGAAAAAAATACACTATGAAAAAACATAAAATTTTAGCTACTTTTGTTCCAGTCTAAAATTACTTCTAAAACAAATGTTTAAAAAAGAAATATGCTTTATAGAGGTCACCACTGTGGAAATCTAGGGTTTGAGCTTTCTTGGAACCTCCCAAGGAGCATGTTGAATGCCTCTTAGACTTGTCCATCTGAGACTCAATTAGGAGAAGCACTTACCCATTAGATCCTTTCCCTGTTCATTGAGAGTTGTACCCAGCAGTGATAACTTTCCCCCATTATGCCACAATTCTGGATTATTTATTCGTGAGTGCCAAGCAGACTCTATTAGCATCCATGGCTTTGGAAAAAGCCTTAGGACAGTAAAATACACATGGCTTGCAGCTAAAGCAAGACTTTTCATAATATGTATTGAAGATCACATGGAGCTATCCACCAACCTTCAGAAGGGAGGCTAAGAGGATGTAGGACATGGCACCAGAAGTGTCTGAAGTGTGGAAATGCAATTAAGTTCTGCAGCATAACTCTACGCAACACAAATGGATGACCCAACCCCAACCACAAGCAGAGAAAGAAGTCAGAATGCATGGCTGGAAATCAGACCTAGGAATAGCAAGATACCAGAAAAGACCAAATGGATGTGTGAGAAGCAGACTCTATGGGACAGTCCAGACTTCCAACCTGTGAACTCTGAAAGAGAAAGGATTAAGAAATAAGACTTCCAGAGTGTATCGACTATGGGGATTGGGTTCCTTGGAAAGCCCAGGCAAGTCTACCATGGTCCCAACATTAACACCTATTATTCCAAAGATCAGTAAGATAATATCCCTCAGCTGCTCCCTTTGCTGCCACCACTGCAGGAAAAAGTGGTAAAAGTGCAGTCCTAATTTCTGCTCTTCAGAGCTTTTTATGGAAATGCAAAGTTCTAGGTCTTTGATGAATCTAGATGAACAGCACTTTTAGTTTCAAGGTTAGCAGAGGACCCAAATGGTGGGGACCTCTTCCTGAAAACCAGCAGCCCTCTCCTTGAGGTTTCCATGAGTCTCCTGATAGAGTACCTTGTTTAGCCGCACCTTCTCCAAGAGGAGGACAGCCACTTAAAATATGTGTTGAGGATGAAGGAGATGGAAAGGAGCCTGGAAGCACACTGAAGCACTGGACTTGGCCTCTTTGTTGCAGAAGGTAGACTGGAATATCTTGGCCTCCTATGCTCAATTATAAGATGACAAATTGTCAGAAAAGAGCTACAGGATGAACTGCCCAAGCAAGTCCTTCTCAACGAGAAAGGCACACCTCCTTCTGTCACATCTACTTTTCTACAGAATACATAAGACTGGCTGTTCAATTCCACTACATCCACCTGGGACATAGAACTTTTCTACTGCCTGTAAGAGTGGCTCCATATGCACTCTGTGTGCTCCAGTTTTCCAGAAAATAGGCTTTCATTTCAGGTAGGCAGTAGGACTTATGAGACCAACACTGCCCAACCTCTCAGAACCTATAATGACCTAGATATGGACTTGGGCACCTATAGTCCTGAGACCAGGAGAATGAGCACAAACTTCTGCTACCCAGACATAAAAAGGGTGTGGCGATCTTCTTCCACCTGCAATAGGGTTAGGGAGTGGTGAAGAGCTGTAGAGATCCAGAGATGCATGTACACATTATTAGCACATGTATAGACAGAGCATCCTCATCAATGACCCCCACTATTCCTTGTTCACATTTTAGCATACTGACCAACACATTCTCATCGTGCATCTTGTGTGATAACTTATTTTGCCTCCTTCATTCAGAGACTTCTCTGGAACATGGATTATGCTCTACTCTAAGTATCATAACAATAGATAAGCCTTCCCCATTTCCATGCATTTTGTCAGGACTTGTGGGTCAAACCTGTCTCTTGCCCAGAATTGCCCATTAGAGGAAAGGAATCAGATGACATAAAAAGCATGGTGTGACAGATACTATTATAGAAAACTTTCAAAAAGGAGGAAGAGCAATAGTGTTAAATATGGTAAAAGTTCTAATAGGATGGAGATGGAGAAGATTTAACCTGCCAAAGTGGATCTTGAAAAGAGCAGTTTTGGTGGAGTTAATCCAGTTTTTAGGGTTTTGGGAAATGGCTAGTGAAGAAATGATGATATCAAGGGTAGATTACACCTTCTAGAAATTTATGTGTGAATTGACAACAAAGAAGTCATCAATTTGAACAATAGCAGAATTTTCCTCCTCCTTTTCCTAATCCTTATCCTCATTCTGTTTCCTGCCCACTTTCTTCCTTTCCCTTCCTATCACTCTTGTTGCTGCCCATTGCTGCATAGAGCATCATGTCATAGAGCAGGATTCTGGGTGTGACTAAAAGCCATCAAAGGTAACATCTGGAGCACTAGCTTCCCACAAAGGCTGCCCAATGTCTTCCAGCTATAGTGGCAATTGTTCTTGGCCATAAATAGGACCTAAAGTTCAGCCACAAGTTGATCCCCTCTCTTCTCTTGAAGCATACCCTATCTCACTTTCTGCTAAGTTCTCTGCCATGCACTTCTCCCCGCTGGCTCCGTTTACTCTTCTGGAATCTCCTTGGAGCCCATAATCCCAGTGCATATCTAGTGTAGCAGTTTGGCAGTTTGATACAGTTATGAATTCCAAAAATAGTTATGCTTGTAAACTGGTCTGTTAATCTGGGCATGATTAAGTTATGATTAGGGCGTTGACTGGCCACATCAGTAGGGTGTGGAGCCCCACCCTTTGGTGGGTGGGGAATCAAATATAAAAGGCATGGTAAAGGAGAGAGTTGGAGCAGTTTTGATGCTGGAGTTCTGATGAGGAAGGAGAGAAGGCCGCAGGATAGATACGAGCCATTTGCCTGAGAGTTCACAGCTGGCCTTGTGGAAGAAACAGAGGAGCTGAGCCCGGAGAGAAACAGAGCCCTGGGAATAGAGGAACCCAAGAAGCCTGAACCCTGGCAAACATCGGCAGCTGCCTTGCTCCAACACATAGCAACAGACTTTGGTAAGGGAAGAAACTTACGCTTTATGGCCCAGTAGCTGTAAGCTTTTATCCCAAATAAATACCCTTTATAAAAACCAACCGATTTCTGGTCTTTTGCATCAGCACCCCTTTGGCTGACTAATACACCTGGAATGTTGAACTCTGAGCCAAAGTTTCACCATGCCAGCATCTTATTCTCTGGTTTGGTTTATCTGAAACAAGCCCATTGTCTGAGAATGTTGCCAAATATCAGATGCTGAAATTGATGGTAAAAAGACCATTCTCTTATCCCCACCTCAAGAGACAGACTGATTAACTGCTGGTTCTGCATGAGCCCAATGTGACTGTGATGGTTAGGCTAATGTGTCAGCTCAGCCAGGTAATTGTGTGCAGGTGTTTGGTCCAGCAAGCACTGGGCTAATTGTAATACAAGAGCATTTATGGACTTCGGTCACCAGTGAGTTTGCTGCATGGATAGCGAATTACATCTGTGTCAATCAAGGAGATTTCATCAGCAATGGATGACACTTTTATCCAAATAGTTGAATGCCTTAAAAGGGGAAGTGACTTTTACATTCAGAGAGAATTTCCCAGCTCATCTTTGGACAGCCAACTTCTCCCAGAAACTCATGAAGGACCTTTCATTGGACTTTCATCAGAGCCCCTGGTTTGCAGCCTGCCTGCAGAACCTGGACTTGTGCATCCCCACGGTCGCGTGAGAAACTCTTATAAAATCTCATATTATTGACAGAGATCTCCTGTTGATTCTGTTTCCCGAGAGAACCCTGGCTAATACAGTGACCAAGAGCAGGGCTCACCTGTTTGAAAGTTTCCACCTGTAGCCGGGTTTTTGCTTCATCTTTCACCTGCTTCTCACTACTTCGCCAACATAGTCACCTTTTCTATGACTTTGCCCTGCCTTCCTGGTACAAAGCCAGGACCAACAGAAGAATTGATGATCCAAGGAATTGAGGACTGTTGTTGGGAAGACTCACTGAGGAAAAGAAGGGTCCCCAAATCAATGGATCAAAAAAAAGTATGCAGTAAATATCAGATCTGGAAAGACACAGGCAATCAGCATTGGGCCAGAATCAGGCATCAGAGACCAAGTACAGAGACCAAAGTCTAGGGCCAGGATGAAGTATCACATGCAGATCAGAGTAATAAGGAAGAAGCCAAGGCAAGAGCCCATAACAACTTTGGTATTTACTTCTTACTTCTATGAGCTGGCATGGGTGTACATAGGATGGACTGATAATGCAGTAAACAGAATATGTGTACCCCCGTCACACCTTGCCAGGGTGGGTGAACTGTGTAGGAACCCTAACATTAAAACATCTCATAGGACTAGGCGTCTTCCAGGCCAGTGTCCAAGGATGGACAAGGGAGTTAAGGATAGCTTCTAAATTTTTAACAAGAAAGCCTGGTGCATAACACGCAAGCTTAGCTCTAAAAATAGCCTCCTACAGAACTAATTATGCTTTTCTCAGTTTAAGAAGCCCGAGAGTAAAAGCATGCAAGCATTTTTCACAGCAAGAGGATCCCTGGGATCCTTCCACCTTATACTCAAGCCTTTGGGCTTAATTACTCGGGATGGGCCTGGATGCATCAATAAAGGAGTATGTTGCTGGAGTGGGAGGTGGAGGAGGCTTGTGAGGAGCTGCCACCAGAACATTTCTCACCCACGAGACAGTTCCTCCCAGGTTCTGCTGAGGTATGAGGCTCCCCACTCCGCCCCTTAGGGTGCAGCTTGAGGTCAGCTCTTCAGGAATAGGGTGTCATTGACTCATGTTGCAGCTGTCTGGTCTCTGCTGTACTGGTGCCATCCTGGGGAACTAGGGGTGTGGGAAAGTGGCACCTTTGCTGGTCTCGCTTTTGCTGTCCATGTAAGGAATAAACTGTCCAAATCTATCAAGGGCTCCTTGTTTCTTTAGCAGCTGAATCTGTCGGGCTCACCTTAACAATATGCTGAGATAACGACACCACTCTTCCTTTTCAGTGGTCGCCCTGATACCTACCAGAGTTAGATATGAGCCACGAGTTGCTGAATCTGTGACACGCCAGAGGATGTGTTACTAATTCTTTGGGCAGGCCTCTAGTTCCCCAGGTGCTTGCAGCTTTCAAGGATGAGGTGGAATGACTGCTTCTGACTGTGCTGGAGATCTTTCAGAGAGAAAATTACATGCTCAGCACTTTAAACTCTTAAATATGCACAGAACTTTTCTCTGGTGGAATTAAAAAGAATTACTTATTTTTGTATCCACATAACTGATACAGCTTAAATTCAGACACAAGATCTAATTATGTGGATTATAGAATTCCAAACAATTTGATAGCACAACCTTGGCAAGCCTCTTATAGTATGGAAAAGGCATTTATTTGGAAGAAAAGGGGCACCAAGATTGGGATGTGCTATTGGATATAGTCGGATGAATCTGAGAGCCTTGAACCCTAAATTCCTCTTAGTTCCCCTTCCCCAAGTCTGGGCATGTCATGCTTCCCTTATGTGAATAACCTGTGCTAACCTCAGTGGGGGCAGTTGATGGCATGCCTGTGCTCTTCAGGACCCATGCTCACTGCACTCCTACAACTAGAGTCGTAACTGGCACGCCCAGGGGGCCAGTGCAAGGTCTTCAGTAGAAGGAAATGATTCATACATGCAAAACTTTGCGAAATATTGCTAAGCTCTATTGGCAGGAACCTGAGGAACATTTGCATTTTAAGGGTATCAGAGAAAGGAAGATGAAATATAACTGGGTCAGGCTGAACTTGCCATTGTGGGAACACTTTTACAAGATCAGGATTTAATGTTCTAGTTTGTGCAGCTGGGTTGGTTTTAATAGTTGGCTTTGTTCATTGACTAAAACTTGGATTCACTGGTGACCTACATTCAATGAGATCAGGATGTCAGAACTTCTACAGCATAGAGTGGAGAAAGGAATTCAAAGAGTTAGGAAGCGGTATATAAAGAAGTAGGTTATAGTAAGTGGAAACCAAAGGACACTCACTAAGGAATTGAGAAACAACATCCTTGAACATCTCTGCTGTAGCACGCTCTTTAAGTGGGAGTGAAAGGGGAGATACTGCTGTTGAAATGGTCTCTTTGGTCTGATTTCAGTAGTAATGATGGAATCCCAGAGTGATGAGGCCAAATAGCAGCACTTACAGTGAGAAGCAAAGTGACACAATTACTATATTGGACAGCAGGGACAGTGGGGTGATATGCTTTATACTACATAAAACTATGGCAATGGCTAATTGTTCCCTGTGTGTTAAATAAATGAGAGGTTTACTAAAGTATTGCTTTAGTAATATATATATATATATATTCTTTGGGATTTTCATATATATATAAAACTAGAAAAATTCTGGGTCCAGTGAGCGGAGACATGACTGAGTCACACAATGGGGAGTTCTGCCCTCTCACCCAGTTCTAAGATTGGGGCCCCTTAATTGAAGGGGAGGCCGGAGCCTCAGGGAAGAACCCTACATCACTGCCACAAATATATAGTATAAATCTTCTATCATATCTTACCTATATGGCCATATACCAGGGGATCTGGAAATTTAACATCATACTAGAAGTCCTAACCAGTGCAAGAAGACAAGGAAAAGAAATGAAAGGCATCCATTTGAAAAGGAAGAAATAAAACTATTTTTCTTTGCAGATGGCAAAGGATAGTGGTCTATGTAGAAAATGCCAAAGAATTCTGGAAGAAAATGTGCAAAAATAGAAAAGTGAGGGTATTAGTTTCCCAAACAAATACCATACAATGGGTAAGCTTAAACAGTAGGAATTTATTGGCTCATGGTTTTGAGACTAAGTGAAGCCCAAAATTGAGGAAACAGCAAAGTGATGCTTCTCCCTGAAGACTCCATATTCTGAGGCTGGCTGCTGGTGATCCTTGGTCTTTGGCTTTTCTGTCACATAACAATGCACATGGTGATGCTGTCTCCTTTCTCCTCCAGATTTCATTGACTTCCAGCTTCTGTACCTCCCTGTGGCTTTCTCTCTCTATGTCTGAATTTCATTCTGCTTAAAAAGGACTCCAGTAATCCAGATTCAAGCTCAACCTTATTCAGTTGGGCCACACCTTAACAAAGGGATATCTTCAAGAAATCCTATTTACAAGGGTCCACCCACCAGAACGTGGTCCAAGGCCAAGAACATGTCCAAACTGGGGTACACAATTTAATCAACCACAGTGAGTTTAACAAAGTCACACAATACAACGCCAATAAATAAAATCAATTGCATTTCTATATGGTTGAAGGAACAATTGGAACAATTGAAAATTAATATAAAAACCAATACTATTTACAATAGCACCAAAAAGCATAAAATACCTAGGCGTAAATAATACAAAATAGGTGAAAGATGTGTATGCTGTAAATACAGGTGGAAGAAATCAAAGACGACCTAAATAAATGTAGAGATATACCATGTCCATGCATTGGAACACTCAATACTGTTAAACTCAATTTCTCTTCAAAATGATCTATACATTCAACACAATTCCAATAAAAATCCCAGGAGGACTTTTTGTAGAAATCAACAGTCTGATTCTAAAAATTGTATGGAAATGAAAAAGAGAATTAGATTAGAATTGCCAATACAATTTTGGAAAAGAAGAACAAAGTTGGAGGACTTATTACAAAACCACATTAATCAAGACATTTTGCTCCTGGCATACAAATAGATATATAAACCAATGGAACAGAATAGCAATTCCAGAAATAGACTCACACGTATATGTCAATTGATATTTTTAACAAATCAATTTTATTGATACATATTAATAAGGCATATAATTCATCCAAAGTGTACAATCAAAGGTATTTGGTATAATTGCATAGTTGTGCATTCATCACTTCAATTATTATTAGAGCATTTTCATTTTTTCAATAATAATAATAATTAACAAAAAAACCCAGGCAAATAAACAAACAAGAAAATTTTTCACCTCTCAATCTCTGTATGCTTCCCCTGCTGTACATAGCTGCTCTTTCTGGCTATCCTTGCACAATTATTTATTTATTCATTAAGCAGTTTTATTGAGATATAGTCACAAACCATATGATCTAGCCAAAGTGTAGAATCAATGGCTTTTAGTATAATCACAATGTTGTGCACTCATAACCACAAAATATTTTAGAACAATTTTATTATTCCAAAAAGAAAAACTCACACTGCTTAGCAGTCCTTCCCCAGCCCTACATAACCACTAATCTAATTTCATCTTTATAAATCAATTTATATTTACATTTTATATAAATGGAATCATACAATATGTAGTAATTTATGTCTGGTTTCTTTCACTTAGCATAATGTTTTTTGGGTTTTTTTGGTCTGATAGTAACATCTTGTAGTATTAACATACATTTGTTAAGTTTCAAAGAAAAATGGTCTTATATATGCAATTTTACCCATATTCATATTTCATATGCAGTTTTACTATACTATATAGTTCCATGTTACATTTTTTAGCTCTCCTTTTAGTAATATACATGACCTTAGATGTTCCTTTTAAACCACTTTCATACCCACATAATAGTACTGCTACTTACAAACATGTTAGGCTTTCACCTTTTCTATTCATTTCCAAAGATTAAAACATATCCTTTTTACCAATTCTGCACATGTTAACCCTCAGCTTTCCATTCTCTAACCTCATTCTATTTTTTGGTGACCCATATTCAAGTTACTAACTCCATGAGATTACAGAACATATTTAGTTCATAGTAGTGCAATCATACAGTATTTGTCCTTTTGTGTCTGGCTTGCTTCACTCAACATAATGTCCTCTAGGTTCATCCATGTTGCCATATGCTTTACAACTTCATTTCTTCTTACAGCTGCATAATATTCCATCATGTGAATACACCACCGTTTGTTATTCCATTCTTTGGTTTGATGGACACCTGGGTTGTTTCCAACTTTTGGCAATCGTGAATAACACCACTATGAACATTGGTGTGCAGATGTCTGTTCATGTCACTGCTCTCAGTTCTTCTAGATATATACCCAGTAGTGGTATTGCTGGGTCACATGGCAAATCTATATTCAACTTCTTTAGTAACTGCCAAGCAGTCCTCCACTTTGGCTGTACCATTCTACATTCCCACCAACAGTGAATAATTGATCCTATCTCTCCACATCCTCTCCAACACTTGTAGTTCTCTGTCTTTTTAATACTGGGCATTCTAATAAGTGTAAAATGATATCTCATGTAGCTTTGATTTGCATTTCCCTAATCACTAGTGATGTTGGACATTTTTTTTCACGTTTGTTTTTTTTTTTTGCCATTTACATTTTATCTTTGTGCAAATGTCTGTTCAAGCCTTTTGCCCATTTTTTTAAATTGGGTCGTTTGTCTTCTTATTGTTGCATTGCAGCATTTCTTTATATATCACAGATATTAAACCCTTATTGGATATGTGATTTCCAAATATTTTCTTTCATTGAATTGGCCGTCTTCTCACCCTTTTGACAAAGTCCTGTAAAGTGCAAATGTGTTTAATTTTGAGGAGGTCCCATTTATCTATTTTTCCTTTTGTTGCATGTGCTTTGGGTGTAAGCTCCAAGAAACCACTACCTACCACAAGGTCTTTAAGATGTTTCCCTACTTTTTCTTCTGGTAGTTTTATGGTCCTGGCTTTTATATTTAGGCCTTTGATGCATTTTGAGTTGGTTCTTGTATAGGGAGTGAGATAGGGGTTCTCTTTCATTCTTTTGATTTATGGATAGCCAATTCTCCCAGCACCATTTTGTCCTGTTAGCATGGCTATGGCAGGTTTGTCAAAAGCCAGTTGGCTGTAGAGGTGAGGATTTACTTCTGAACTCTCAATTTCATTTCACTGATCGATGTGTCTATCTTTATGCCAATACCAGCCTTTTTGAACACTGTAGCTTTATATGTTTCCAGGTCAGGCAGTGAAATTTCTCCCACATCTTTCTTCTGTTTTAGAATGCTTTTGGCTATTCAGGTGCACTTTTCTTCCAAATGAATTTGGTAATTGTTTTTTCTAGTTTCTGTAAAGTAGGCTGTTGAATTTTGATTGATATTACATTGAATCTATAAATCAGTTTGGGTAGGACTGACATCTTCACGATATTTCATATTCCAATCCATGAACATGGAATGACTTTCCATTTGTTTAGGTCTTCATTGATTTCTATTAGCATTGTTTTGTAAATTTCTGAATATTTCCTGTACTTCTTTGGTTAAATTGTTTCCTATGTATTTGAGTCTTTTTGTTGCTATTGTAAATGGAAATTTCCCCCTGATTTCCTCCTCAGATTGTTCAATACTAGTGTACAGAAACATTACTAATTTTTGCATATTGATCTTATATCCTGCCACTTTGCTGAACTCGTTTGTTAGTTCAAGCAGCTTTGTCATAGACATTTCAGAGTTTTCTAAATATAGGATCATGACATCTGCAAATAGTGAGAGTTTTACTTCCTCTTTTCCTATTTGGATGACTTTTTTTTTTCCTTGTCTAATTGCTCTGGCTAGTACTTTTAGCACAATGTTGAGTAACAATGGTGACAGTGGGCATCTTTGTCTTGTTCCCAATGATAGAGAGAAAGCTTTCAACCTTTCCCCATTGAGTACAATGTTGGCTGTGGGTTTTTCATAATGCCCTTTATGATACTAAGGAATTTTCCTTCTATTCCTATCTTTTAAGGTGTTTTTATCAAAAAAGGATGCTATATTTTTTCAAATGTCTTTTCTGCATCGATCAAAATGATCATGTGGTTTTTTTTCCTTCAATTTGTTAATGTGGTGTATTACATTATTTGAGTTTCTTATGTTGAACCACAATTGAATACCAGGAATAAATCTCACTTGGTCATGGTGTATATGCCCTTTGATATGCTGTTGGATTCTATTTGCAAGTATTTTGTTTAGAATTTTTGCCTCTATGTTCACTGGAGAGATTGGTCTGTAATTTTCTTTTCTTACAGTGTCTTTATCTGGCTTTGGTATTATGGTGATGTATTAGTCAGTGTTCTCTAGGGAAACAGGACAGGAAATATCTGTAAATAGTATGTGATTTTATAAAATTCTCTCACGTGACCATGGAGATGCACAAGTCCAAATTCCGTAGGGAAGGTTGCAAACCAGGGGCTCTGATGAAGGTCCTTGATAAGTTTCCAGGAGATATTGACTGTCCGAAGTAGAGCTGGAAATTCTCTCTCTAAATGCTGAAATCACCTTAACCCCTTTTAAGGCCTTCAACTGAATGGATAAGATGTCACTCATTGCTGACAGCAATCTACTTGGTGGATTATAGATGTAATCAGCCACCTATGCAATCAACTCACTCATGATTAAATTCCATAAAATTTCCTTGTATTACAATTAGCCCAGTGCTTGCTTGACCAAACAACGGGCACAATTACCTGGCTGAGTTGACACATTAGCATAACCATCACAGGTGATATTGGCTTCATAAAATGTGGTAGGTAATTTTCCCCTCTCATCAATTGTTGGAAGAGTTTAAAGAGGATTGGTGTTAATTCTTTTCAAAATGCTTGGTAGAATTCACCTGTGAAGCCATCTGGTCCTGGACTTTGCTTTGTTGGGAGATTTTTGATGATGGATTCAATCTCTTTAAATGTGATTGGTTTGTTAAGTTCTTCTATTTATTGTAGCATCAGTGTAGGTTGTTTGTGCATTTCTAGGAATTCATCCATTTCATCTAAGTTGTCTAGTTTGTTGGCATACAGTTTCTCATAGTATCTTCTTATGATCCGTATTTATTTCTGTGGGGTCAGTCATAGCTTCCCCCTTTCATTTCTGATTGTATTTGCATCCTCTCTCTTTTTTTCTTTGTTAGTCTAGCTAGGGATTTGTCGATTTTATTGATCTTCTCAAGGAACCAGCTTTTGGTTCTGTTGATTTTCTCTACTTTTTTGTTGTTGTTCTCAATTTCATGTATTTCTGCTCTAATCTTTATTATTTCTTTCCTTCTGCTTGCTTTGGGAATGGTTTGCTGTTCTTTTTCTACGTTCTCCAGTTGTTCAGTTAGATCTTTGATTTTAGCTCTTTCTTCTTTTTTAATATAGGCATTTAGGGCTCTAAATTTCCCTCTCAGTACTGTGTTTGCTGTATCCCATAAGATTTTTTCTTCCCCCTTAGGAGGTACTGGGAATTGAACCAAGGATCTCATATGTGTGAAGCAGGAGCTCAACCACTGAGCTACACCCACTCCCCTGTATCCCATAAGTTTTGATAAGTTATGTACTCATTTTCAAATGTCTCAACATGTTCACTAACTTCACTTACAATTTCTTCTTTGACCCACTGATTCTTTAGGAGTGTGTTGTTCAGCCTTCACACATTTGTGAATTACCTCTTTCCTATTATTGATTTCCAGTTTCATTCCATTATGATTTGAGAAGGTGCTTTTTATAATTTCAATCTTTTTATATTTGAGTCCTGCATTGTGACCTAACATGTGGTCTATCCAGGCAAAAGATCCATGAGCACTTGAGAAGAATGCATAACCCACTGAGTTTGGGTGCAGTGTTCTCTATACGTCTGTTAGGTCTAACTCGTTTACCATATTGTTCAACTTCTTTGTTTCCTTTTTTGATCCTCTGTCTAGTTCTTCTATTAATGATGTGAGAGGGGTGTTAAAGCCTCCAACTGCTATTGCAGAGATGTCTATTTCTCCCTTCAGTTTTGTCAGAGTTTGCCTCATGTATTTTGGGGCACCTGGTTAGGTGCACAGATTATTATTTCTTCCTGGTGGGTTGTCCCTTTTATTAATATATAATGTACTTCTGTATCTTTTATAATTTTTTGCATTTAAATATTGTTTTTTCTGATATTAGTATAGATACCCATGCTCTTTTTTGGTTATGGTTTGCATGGAGTATCTTTTTCCACCTTTCACTTTCAGCCAGTTTGTATCCCTAGGTCTAAGGTGAGTCTCTTGTAGGCAGCATACAGATGGCTCATGTTTTTTTATCCATTCTGTCAACCTATATCTTTTGATTGGGGAGTTTAATCCATTCACATTCAATGATATTACTGTAAATGCATTACTTACTTCCACCATTTTAATCTTTGGTTTTCATATATCATATCTTATTTTCATCAGCCTCCTTACTCTTTTGATTATCCTTTCTCCTATTCTTCCTTCTATACTCTCTTCCAAACCTCTCTCTCCTCTTTTTCTTTTAGGCTGTAAAGCTTCCTTTAATATTTCCTGCAAAGGTGGATTCTTTTTTTACAAACTCTCTTAGTTTCTGTTTGTTTGTGAATATTTTTAATTCATCTTCATATATGAAGGACAATTTTCCTGGATAAAGAATTCTCGGCTGGCAGTTTTTCTCTTTCAGAATTCTAATTGTGTCATACCACTGTCTTCATGCCTCCATGGTTTCTGATGAGAAATCCACACTAAGTCTTACTGGGCATCCCTTGTATGTGATGATTTGCTTCTCCCTTGCTGCTCTCAGAATTTTCTTTTTATATTTCACATTTGACATTCTGAGTAGTTTGTGTCTTGGAGTAGGTCTATTCACATTTATTCTGATTGGGGTACACTGTGCTTTTTGTACATGTAAGTTTATTTCTTTCATGAGAGTTGGAAAATTTTCAGCTATTATTTCCTCAAATACTCTTTCTGGTCCCTTTTTCCTCTTCTCCTTCTGGAAGTCCCATGTTATATATGTTGTTGCATTTCATGTTATCATTCAACTCCCTGAGCCCTTGCTCAATTTTTTCCATTTTTTTCTCTCTGTGTTCTTTTCTTTCTTCAATTTCAGCTGTTCTGTCTTCTGTAGCACTTATATTTAGTTCTATCATTTCGAGTCTGCTGTTGTATGCCTCTAATGTGTTTTTTATCTCACCTGTTGTGTCTTTCATCCCCTTGAGCTCAGTTATTTTCTGTTTAGGTTTTCAAATTCTTCTTTGTGCTCATTCAGTGTCTTCTTGATGTCCTTTATCTCTTTAGCCATATTGTTTTTCAACTCAATAATTTGATTTTGGAAATTTGTGTGCATCTCGTCGATTAGTTGTCTCAAATCCTGTGTCTCTTCTGGGGCTTTGATATATTCCTTTTCTTGGGCCATGTCTTCCATTCTCTTAGTATGGCTTGTAATTTTTTGCTGATGTCTAGGCATCTGATTAGGATGGTGAATTTACTCAAATGCTCAATTTCTCTCTTTTTCATAAGGATTTAGTGGCAGAAGGCTCTGTGCTACTGCTGTTCTTTGATTCTTGTTCAACCTGTTCTGGGACTTTAGGATTGTCCCTGTTTGTTCCTCAAATCTGGGCCCTTGACCCAGTAATAGGTTGTAGACCCACTTCCTAGGGCCTTGGGGAAAGAGGTTGTGAAGGCCAGAAAAAGCCTCTCTTACTTATTTACTTTTTGGGGCGGGGGCGGGGATACTAGGACTGAGGATTAAACCCAGGACCTTGCATGTGTGAAGCTGGCGCTCACCCACTGAACCACTTCAGCTCTCTTGAGCTGTTTTTTTCATTTGTTTGTTTCTTGTTTGCCTTTTTTTGTTGTTGTTTTTAGGAGGCATCGGGGACCCAATCCAGGCCCTCTCATGTGGGAAGCAGGCACTCAACGGCTTGAGCCACACCCACTCCCACCTATTTAAATGTCCTCACATGCACTACCGTGGTCCACCAGCAGATGGCGCTCTGTGGAAGCCCTCTCGGATGGATGCCTGGTAGGAGAGTGTTGTCTCTAACAAGGGCTGGATCAATGTGATGGAGGATCCTGCTTGGAGGCTAAGAGCCTTGTAATTCAAACCTCAGATGTAATTCTCCAGCTTTTGCTGGCAGTCCTGTCCCTTTTCCCGGGTAGGAAATAATTCCACTCCCCTTTGCATCCTCAACAACCCGTCCTGGTCAGTAGAGAGGGAGACTGAGAGGGTCGGACCTCTTTAGTCCCGTGCCAGCTCCCAAGGCAAACAATGGCGCAGCCCCAACCGGCCTGAAAGGGCTCATGGGACACAGCAGACCAAATTTGTGGGTCAAAGGCTGTGTCAGCCTTAGACTGTGTTCCTTTCTCTCTCCTCTCCTGGGGAGGTGTGTCCCTGGGGCCCCCTTTGTCTGTACCTGCTGGCCCTGAGGCCTGAGAATTCAAAAGTGTCTATAGGGTGGGGGTGGGTGCCAGCAGTAGCAGCTGCAGCTTTTAACTCAGTTTTGCTATCTCGATTCTTTTTCTTGCGCCTCTCTCTTATGGGCAGTGTCCAGCCTTCCCCTGATGTCCTAAACCTTAGATTTTTTTCCAGGCCATTTCTGCCTGTCCTGTAGCTATATTTCTAGGAGAGAAGAGAGTCCCATGTCTTTCTAGTCAGTCATTTTCCCGTTTCAATTGATTTTCAACAAAATGCAAATACAATTCAATGGAGAAAGTCTTTTAAACAAATGGTAGCAGAACAATTAGATATCCAGCTGCAAAATAAAAGGAACTTCATACAAAAGTTAAAATGGACTATAGATTTAAATGTAAAATCTAAAACAACAAAACCTCTAGAAGAAAGCATAGGCAAAACTCTGTGTTATCTTGGTGAACATTTTTTTTGATATGACACCAAAATTAGGATCCATAGAGAAAAAAAATTCTTAACTTGGACTCCATCAAAAATTAGAACTTCTTTGCTCTTCAAAAGATACTGTTAAGAGAATGAAAAGACAGGGCATATATTGGGAAAAATATTTGCATATCAAATATATGTTAAAGGACATGTATAAGAAATATATAAAGAACTCTCAAAACTCTATGATAAGAATACAAAAAATTAAAAAATGGGCAAAGAATTTGAAAGGAGTCTCACCAAAGAAAATATACAGATGTCAAATTAGAACTTGAAGATCTCTTCATCATCAATAGTCATCAGGGAAGTGCAAATTAAAGCACAGTAAGATGATATTAGGATGTGCAACAATAGGAGCTCACATACATTACTAGAGGGGATGAAAAAATGATTCAGACACTTTAGAAAACAGTTTGACAGTTTTTTATAAACTTAATCATATACTGTCCATATGATCCAGCAATCCCACCTCTAGGTATTTACCCAAGTGAATGTCCCTCACCTGGAAAATGAATAAACAAACTGTAATATTAGCATAAAATGGAATGCTACTTAGCAAGAAAAGAGAATGAACTGGACTTCTGATTTCATCTCCAACATGTATAGAGCTTGGAAGTTGTCACTCCCATCCTCACGACAAGAAAAAAGTTGAACAGAATCAAAATTAGTGAACTTTCTAGGACCCTTCAGAAAATTGAGGTCATAGGGAAAACTGCCACTGGAGAGTGAATACAAAGAATCCAACCCAGATCAGTTTACCTGGAGCAGAAGCCACTGGAGCCATAAATTGGCAGGGACAATTCAATGGCGACTTTGGTGGATCACTGGTGGCTTAGCGTGGGCTGATGTGTGAGTGAGAAACTCCCGGGGGCCTCAGCCTCGTCCTGGAAGGACTCCACACTTTTGTGGTATCTACCTCCAGGAAACCAATCAACCTTGGCTGAGCCAAGGAAAGGCCTCTCGTGTTTCTGGTGAGGATGTGGGTAGGAGTAGCCATTTTAAAATACTCCCAGAGTCTTCTCCATAACAAAGTCCTACTCAGCAGAAGAAAAAGCTTTAGCCTACTTGGGGGAAAGGAAATGACCCAATTCCAGCACCTTCTAGACTTCCTGTCTCACCTAAGGGAGTAAAAGAAAAGCTGTGACATACAGTGAAGGCCAGATCCCAGGGACACAGGCCCACTAAAAGACAAGACCTAATCATGGGATTATAGATTGAGTTCCCTTCCCCACACCTTACCTCCACATCAACAGGGCTCTGTTTTAAAAACAGTGGATTACAGTTGAAAGATCTGAAAGGCAGTCTCTATCTTTGAGAAGGAGTTTTTAGGGAAACCCAAAGAAAACAGGAGATACAAAAACAATGATACTAGAGGAAATTGAAACCTCTGACATCTGCAATCACAGCAAATGTTAAACTTGGCCCAAATCCTAGCCAGATAAAAATAAAACATCACACTAAAAGCTTATTTACCTCAATTCTTATTATGCGATACAACGTGTTCAGCTTTCAACAAAAAAATTACAAGCAATGCTAAAAGGCAAGAAAAAAACCATACTTTGAAGAGACAAAGAAAGCATCAGAACCAGATGCAGATATAGAAGAAGTTTTGGAGTTATCAGACAGGAAATTTAAAATAACTATGATTATTATGTCAAGGGCTTTAATGGGAAAAGTGGACAACATATAAGAACAGATAGCTAATATAAACAGACGGAGGCTTTAAGGAAAAATCAAAAGTAAATGCTATAAATCAAAAACACCATAACAGAAATGAAGAAAGGGCTCATAAGCAGATATGGCCAATGAGCTTAAAGATATGTCAATAGAAATTTCCCAAACCGAATTGCAAAAAGGAAAAAATAAGAATGAAAGACAATGGAACAGAGTATCCAAAAAGGATGGCACAATTTTTAAATGTGTAGCATATGTGAAATTGGAATATCAGAAGGAGAATAATAAGAGAACAGAGCTGAAGAAATGTTTGAAGTAATAATGGCTGAGTATTTTCCAAAATTAGTGACATACACCAACAATAGATCCAGGAATCTCAGAGAACACCAAGCAGGATAAATACCCCAACATCTATGCCTAGGCACATCATATTCACACTTTAGAAAACCAAAGACCATGAGAAAGCTTGAAAGAAACCAGAGGGGGAGAAGCACTTTGCCTCCTAAAGGAACAAGGATAAGAAATGAAACAGAGGAATTCTTGTCATAAACCCTGCCAGCAAGAAGAGAATGTAGTGAAATACTTAAAACGTTGAAAGGGAAACAAAATAAAACAAAGCCAACATAGAATTCTATACCCAGTAAAATTATCCTTCAAAGTGAAGGTGAAATAAAGGCATTCTCAGACAAACAAAAGCCTAGGGAATTCATTGCCAGCAGAACTGCACTGCAAGAAATATTAAAAGTTCTTCAGAAAGAAGGAAAATGACACAGGTTAGAAACTCAAATCTGCATAAGAAATGAAGAGCAATATTTAGAATAGCACAAAAAATCTAACAAAATATGTATAGAGTATATATATATATGCAGAAAACTATAAAATTCTCATAAAGATATCAAAGAAGATGTAAACAAATTGAGATATATTTTCTGTTGATGGGTTGAAACAGACTTGTTAATATGTCAGTTCCTCCCTACTTGTTCTATAGATTCCATGCAATCCAGATCAAAATCTCAGAGAGCTATTTTGTCAATATTGGCAAACTGATTCTAAAATTTACATGGATAAGAAAAATGCATGGAAAAGCCAACACAACAACTGAAGAACAAAGAGGACTAACACTATCCAACTTCAACAGCTACTCTAAAGCTACAGCAGTCAAGGCAGCATGGTGCTGGTGAAAGGACAGACACATGGATCGTTGGAATGGAAGAGAGCCCAGAAACAGACCCGCACACGTGTAATCAATTGATCTTTGACAAAGGAACAAAGGCAATTCAATGGAAAAAGGATAGTCTTTTCAACAAATAGTGCTGAAACAATTGTACATCAGGTATTTACAAAGAAACAGAAAAAGAGTCTAGACACAACCTTACACCTTTCACAAAAATTAACTCAAAATGGATTATCTGTCTAAACATAAAGCACAATAATACAAGAAAACTTCTGTTAGAAATCATAGGAGAAAATTGGCGTGATTTGGGGTTTGGCAATGACTTTTTAAATACAACACCAAAAGCATGATCCATGGAAAAAGGAAGAGCCAGTAAATTGGACTTTATTAAAACTAAAAACTTGGGCTTTGCAAAAGACAGTATTAAGAGAATCAAAAGAAAGCCACAGACTGGGAGAAAATATTTGCAAAACTCATATCTAATAAAGAACCCATATCCAAAATATAAAAAGAACTCTTAAAATTCAACAATAAGAAAAACATGAATAAGAAATGGGCAAAAGCTCTGGACAGACACCTCACCAAAGAAGATAGACAGATGGCAAATAAGCACATGAGAAGATGTTCAACATCATTTGTTATCAGGGAATTGGAAATTAAAGGGCCAAGGAGATGCCACACCACACCCACTACAAGGGCTAGAATACCAAAAACCGGACAATAGCAAATGCCGATGAGGCTGCGGAGTAACAGGAATTCTCCTTGACTGCTGTGAATGCAAAACGACACAGCCACTTTGGAGTATAGTTCGGCAGTTTCTTAAAAAACTAAACATTGTCTTACCATACAGTCGAGCAACTGCGTTCCTAGTTATTTATTCAACTGATTTGAACATGACATGCACATAAAAACCTGCATGTGAATGTTTATAGAAGCTTTATTCATAATTGCTAAAAACTGGGAGCAACCAAGATATCCTTCAATAGGTGAATGGATAAACTTTGACACAGCCATATGATGGAATCTTATTCAGTGATAAAAACAAACGAGCATTCAAATCACAAAAAGACATGGGGGAACATGAAATGCATATCGGTAAGTGAAAGAAGCCTGTATGAAAAGGCAACATACTGTATGTTTCCAATTGTATGACACTCGGGAAAGGCCAAAACTATAGAGACAGTAAAATAATCAGTGAGTGCCAGGGGATATAGGGAAGCATTAGGGGTTTTTAGGGCAGTGAAACTCCTCTTTATGATACTGTAATAGCGGATGGATGGATGACATTAAGCATTTCCCAAATCCATAGAACTTTACAGCACAAAGTGTGAATCTAAATGTTTCCAAAGTTTGAAAAGCCATTGAGAAGGTCAGTAGATCCCAGGAAGAAATGCAGGCTGACGAGGAAATCCAACTGTATCAGAAACCCTGGTGAAGGGGAAGAGGTGCTGACCTAGTAACTTTGGAAATGAGAAGAGTTCGTAAGACTGAAGGCAAATGCGCTGCATATAAACGCTGTACTCTAGTTGATAAAGTTACTTCCCATAGGGCACAGAGTGTCGATTCCAATACTGCTATATGTGCCAACTAGACTTTGATAATTAAGAAAATGGATGGTGAATGGTGGGTGCCAGTTTTCTCACTGCTGGAATTTATAAGCTGGTATCGTCCATGTGGTAATGAACTAGATTTGGAGACATCAGTATGAACTCATGTTTAGTTGGTTGCATGCAGAAATATTTATTTATATGTGAATATATGTATATGCTTATTTGCTCTGTCAGCTGAGAAGCCTTAAAGAAATGATAACCCAGCAGCAAGTGCTCAGGTCTTAGTTTCAAACACCATTCTCCAATAAAAGGAACCAGGGCTTACTTTGCTCCTTTGTCAAGGATCAATTGATTCTAGGACTGGAGCAGAGAATATACAAGATGAGCTTGGAGCGTCTGGTAGTGCCAGAAAGTAAGGAATTACTAAAACACACACACACACACAATCACACATTGGTGGCAGGCGCCAACTGAAACATCTTCCAAAGTATAAAATAAATAACCATGAGTTCATACTGATATAAAGAAATCACTGAATAAATTAACAAATGGGGAAGAAGAAACCTACCACGCAGAAGAATTCCAAATAATTTATGTAGGTACTGCACCCTCAAAAAGGAGGCACAGAACTCCCCTCCTGAAGCGTGAGGTTAAGTATAGTGATTTCCTCCTAAAAAGCATGTATTTTATGTGCAGGAGAAAAAGAATGACTTTTCAGGGGAGAGACCTGACAAATGCTTCCTCAGCCAGGTGACGAAGGTCAACATCCGCAGACATAAATCATGTTGACAGTACGTACCCTTGGCATAATGTGGTTTTCCTCTCAATAACCCATAACCCCAGTCTTACCAAGAGAAAAACGTCAGGCACGTTCCAAGAGAGGGGCATCCTACAAAACACCTGACCAGTACTCCTCAAAACTGCCAAGGTCCTCAAAAATAAGCCCAGCCTGAGAAACTGTCACAGCTAAGGAGACAGGACAACTAAACATAATGCGGCATCCTAGATGGGATAACGGAATAGGAGGATGGACATTAAGTAAAAATTTTAAAAATCTGAATAAGCTATAGACTTAAGTTGATAATAATGTTTTAGCATCAGTTCACTAACTGTAACAAATCTGCCATACTAATGTAAGATGGTAACAGTAGGAAAAACAGATTGTGGGGTATATGGGAGTTCTCTGTACCATCTTCACAACTTTTCTGTAAATCTAAAGCCGTTCAAAATATAGCATATGTTTTTAGAAAGTGAACTATTGTTACACTCAACAACATGGGTGAATCTCAAATACATTATGTTAGGTGAAAGAAACCAGCCTCAAAAGGCTACACGCAGCGTGATTCCATTGCATGACATTCTGGAAAAGAAAAAACGACAGGCTCAGGCAAAAGATGAATGATTGTCAGGGCTGGGAGTGGATGGAGGTGTTGGCTTTACAGAGGCACAGGGAACTATTTTGGGGGGAGGGACAAGGGATGGAGCTACTTTATATCTTGATTGTGGTGGTGGTTGCATCGTTGTATGTGCCTGTCAAAATGCTCAGAACTGTTAACTAAAATGGGTGTATTCTATCACATGTACATGGTACCCTTACTTACAAAAACGTAAAAAAATGTATATTGCAATGTCTAGTGCAATCACTTGCATGGCTGAGACCTCGCCTTCATGCCTTCCAGGGGACACACATCAGCACTTTCACTCCTCGCGAAAGACCCACCTGTGCAAAGTCATCTGTGGGCAGTGGAGATGGGATTTAACATCTCCCTTTTTTTGTCAGTGCAGTTCAGCGATGCCTGCCTCAGGAAGTGAGCGGCACACCACAGAGTAATGCCAGGAGGGTCTGGGCAGCCAACAGCAGACTGTGCAGGACCTCAGAGGCCACTGCCACCCCAGGCCTGGAAGGGCAAGGGGGTGGGGGGGCAGGAACCCAGAGGGGGTTTGCAGACAGCTGCCTGTTGGAGCTGCGGAGGGATGTCGCCAAACCAGGCAGACTCCACACTCCTCTCACCTTCTGGTTTCCAGCTTGCACCTCACATTGGCGAAACTCTACTGGAACGTGGGGGCAAGCAGGAATCTTGATGTCACCTGTGAGGGTCAGCAGGTCAGCTCCTGGACCGCAGAGGGTGGGTGGAGAGGGGAAGGGGGTCCCATGTATACCTCGCCTACCTCGGCACAGACGTCCGTTAACTTCCAGAACTCTCTTTCTTTCCAGCGCACACGCGCGCACACCCACACACATAGACACCTATCTCACCAGGGCTTTTGAACATGAAAGAGTCAAGGAAACGTGGCAGAGGACCACCATATCAGAACAGAAGCTCTTCAGTTTGGCCATAATCATCAAGGGGTTTGCAGAAAAGTCACAGCATCCTGAAGTTGTTTTCTTCCTACCTGGCACTGCTGGAAGGGGAGGCAGACGGAGAGCGAGGCGCGTGGCGGTGAACGGTCTCCCCGGCTTAGCGTTAAGCTGCCCTGGAGTCCCCCTGCCCGAGGAGGCACCCTCAGACGGCAAGCTTAGATGGCGCCCCGCACACAAAAAAAGGCTTAATCAATACTTTTAAAATTATGATGGAAAATAATGATGGCTATAAAATTTATTTTAAATGGTGCCAATTATACTAAAGTCTGACTTTGCATATCAAGAGGTTCCATCCTCTTCTGTTTAAAATCCTTCAGTGGCTTCAAGAAAATCTCAGTTTCCTCCTAGTCTGATCCCTGCCTGCCTTCAGTGTGTCCAAACACTCTCTCCCCAGCCGTTTGCCCCGCTGCCGCCTTCCGTCCAGGCGTCTGACCTTAGCACGTGACGTTCCCTCTGGCTGCCATGCTGCCCCTACTCTCCTCCCTGCTCTGCTCTTATTCCTAAAGACACAGCTAATCCCACCTGCCTCAGCCGTGGACCTGCACCTGTGGGTCCTCTTGGCTCCCCCCCAGCTGACTGAGCGTGGGGTGGGGGCTGGGACTGTTTCTGCCTCACCTTACCAGAAGGCGTTGAATTGTTACACTTGCACAATCTGACCCCTCCACGGAAAAAATGATTTTAGCCATAGGTCAACGTCATGCATTATTTGAGCAAAGGGTGGAGTAGTCCATGACTTACTTGGTTTAAAAGGGGAAAATACACATGCAAACCTAAGTAAATGTTTCTAAGGCACTGGCTTTCTATTTTCAGATTTGTTATGGAGCCAAGTGTGAATTTCCCCACCGTTAAACAAAGGGCAGCGTGGAAGTCTTAGAGACTGTGCTTGCCATGCCAAGTTAAACTCAATAAATGTGTAACGAGAGCAGTGGGCCGAAAGTGACCCCGTGCAAACGCGCAGCAGTGCACAGACAGTTCTGGTAATGAAATGTCGAGTGCAGCCTGGGCAGGGCTGGCCGTGGTCTCCAGACGGCTGCTCTGTTCTTTGATGGTTCTGCTCTCTATGGCCAGCTTTGTCCTTTCTGCTGATGGAGTGCCCAGTTCTGTGCTGCCTGCACCCAGAGAACCTTCTAGCACAGTTCATGTCCCTCATCTTCATTCCCTCTCCCACTGGACTATGAGCTCCATGAAGCTCAGACCAGTACCTGGCAATAAATGCTTTTCTGAATGAATGAAATGAATACATAAATGGGGAAAAGATGTTTAAAAATGGAATGAATTTGGGGTTCTAGATTATGCTTTGCCTCAGATGCCATTGACATCCATCCAAAATTCTCCTTTCTACTTATGCCATTTGAGTTTTGGAATCTTGAAAGTTCTCCACAGTAAGAAGTCTGTGGAGTGCTAAGTATAGAAGATAAATGCATGATTCTAGAATCAACCATCTGAGATTTGACTCCCTGCTCCATCACTTCTCACCAGTGATCAAATCTTGGCTAAATACGTAAACTCCCTCAGTTTTCCCATCTATAAAATCGGGATATTAATAGGACTTATTTCATGAGACCATGGTTCCCAAAGTGTGTGCTAAGGCACCTCAGGATGCCGTAGACAACTTACAAAGGCACCCTGGGATATTTAAAAATGTCAAAGTAAATGCAGAGTTATCTATCAGAGACCAAGTTTACTACTACCCTTGGATTAGTTGAACCTAACTATAGAAAACTGGTCAGTATCTTTTGGCCTGGGGGCACGGGAAAATATTTACTGAGAACTTAATGTGCTCTAAAGGCTTAGAAATCCATGTCATAGATTTAAATGAGATAGTACATAATGAGTTTGCTGCCTGTTAAGTGATCCACAAATTAGCTATGCTTTATTATTATCCTCATCCCCTGGAATAGTTTCATCATGGAATTCTACTGTTCATATAAATCACAATTTAAATCATGAACAAACTAAAATTGAAACAAGATTATGAATAATAATTTAAATTCCTATGCATGTTCCCCAAGTTAAAAATTGATGACAAGTTACAAATGCAATGACAAAGGAGTTTAAGAAAAGAATCTGTAATGGAATAGGCAGGTGCTAGAATTCCTCTAGGAAACGAAACCCACAGACACCTGAAAAGAGTGAACACCCTTGAGTCTCCTGCACTGGAAATTCACACTGAAAATAGACTTAACTGAGTGAAAGATAATCTCTGGAAATACACTATCTTAAACAGTACTTTGACTAACTCATTGATCGTTAGTAATCAAAGGTCAAGTACTCTGCTTCCAAAGAATTCAATGTACCGGAAACAATCTATTCTGTTATCTTGATTCGGAATCTTTTATGAATGTCTTTTTTGTTTGTTTGTTTCCAAGGTAGTATCCATGATTACATTCACTACGGTTTTTGAACCACATGCCCAGACTTGGTTAATGATGAATAATATGTAAACGTGGTAAGTTTAAATGGGAGTTGCCATGCCATTTTTTCCAAAAAAAAAAAAAGCCTTCCCAAGAACCACGAAGGTCAGAAATAAGCTTTTGGTTCTAAGGCCCAAATACCAAACAATGTGTGCTGGCTCTTTTCTTCCATGGAAATTTCAAACGAACAGCATTCCTGAGTCTGTTTTTTTGCTGGAAAGACTTGCCCATATATTAAGTTCTCCTGGAGTCCTGAGTGTTGCCAGAGCCCCTGACATGTCTCAGACAGGAGTGGGAGAAGCCGTCCGCCACATTTCCAGGATGCTGAGGAGCCGCTTTGGTATTTGGCGGCTGAATCTGTTTTGTTAACTGTGTACGGGTTGCCTCTTCCTTTCACATCCAAGACCATTTATTGCATCAGGAACACCAGAAAGTAGCAGAATAAAAACCTTAAATTTAGCCAGAAACTAAAGCAAACTTAAATGGTCGATTTGTGTTTCTAAATGTGCAAACATAAAAAGACAAGCTCTTGTGTACTTAAGTATAATGTGAATAGTGTGCACACCCAGAGATTTGGAAAGCTTTCCATCAAAAACCCTCTCTACCCCTGCCTTATGGAATTGAGGGAGGCACGCATGCTCACCTCTTTTTTAGGAAAGGAGCCTATACAATCGCAAAGAGATATTGAAGATTCTAGCACCCCGTGATCCTACATCTTAGTCCTAGGGCCATTTCTAAATCTGTAGCCTCTAAAAAACCTTTGGAAGCCATATGCATTGTTCATGGACCTTGGATATTTTTGCCTTGCAGCTCGTGTCACTAGAAGGCAAGGGTTTTGAAGATGGTTCTCATGTCCTTCTAGTTTACTGCTGCATCCCCAGTGCCTGAATAGTATCAGGTTCATAGTGAATGCTCCACAAATAGTAATTAAATTCATGAATAAATGCCCAAGTGTTCATTTAAAGCAGGTTTTTAATGTCATCCATCTAGTCCCACATGCATTGCCTCATTTATTCTTTATAACGCCACAAGGACATTTGTATCATCTCCATTTTATAAATGATAGAGCTAAGATTCAAGAAGGCAGTTAGTTCACCCTAGATCACACGGCTAACAAGCCCAAGTTTCAGGTACGGAGTCTGCCCCGTGGAGCTCAAGAAAGCTTCATTGAAACGAGCCGAACCTTCCCCACAGGACCACACATTCCCAGTCCCACCATTTTGCCCATCGGCTTAGATCTGGGGCTTGTAGAAAGCTGTAACCAGAGGCGAAGGAACTGGGAGCAGGAATATGGGAAGGTGGGTAGTGGAGGGGCAGCCTCTCCCCCACGTGACTGGGAGTCAAGAGACCGAGCTCCCCAACCACCTTGCTGTGTAACCTGAATTTATTTTTGGAAAATGGCCAGATTGGACGGTGTGGTGAGGAGATCTGCAGGGGCTGGGTTTTCGCCATCTCATTAGAAGGTCGGTACCCCTTTCCGGATGTCCACTTAGGGCTGGCGGGATGAAGCTCAGGAGGTTTTCCCAGCAAATGCCTCAAATCACAAGTGAATACTCTTTCCTTGGGAATTTCAGAGATCCCACCTTCACCTTTCTCCCTCGCAGCCAAGCTGGACTCAGGTCTGAGTGGTCAGCTTCTCCCCTTTCCCCAGCCCCCAGCCTGACCTGCCTGGCACTGCCCAGCGAGGCAACTTCCCAAGCTGTGACCACAGACCCCCTTTTTTCTCAGACTGCCTGTGGGACCTATGTTCCGTGGAACACCCTTTGAAAGACGTGGCCATGATTATTCGTGCGGCCGGAGCAGGTGAGCCTGGCGCGCCACACATCCCACGGCTAAGCACACGCTTGGCACAAGGCACCCATGGCTTGCTCCTGCCGCTGCCTTTACATTCACAAGGAAACCTCAGGTAATGGCATTCCTTAGCTGGAGGAATCCCAAGCCCTCACCTCACCAGGGCAGATGCTGGGGCCAGAGCAGGGAAGTGGTTTCCCAAGATGATGCAGTAAGTTAGCCACAGAGTGGAAAGTCCTGAGAATTTTCCTGAAAGAATTTCACACTCATTTGGAGAAACGACAGTGCTACAGCAAAGTTGGCGTGTTTACCGTTCTGCTGATTCTCCCCACAAAGATGATATCTCCGCCTTGCATTTCAGTTAGTTCCCTAGTTACACATGTATAAAAAGTGACACAAAGCCTCCTGAAGAGACAGCAGACACACGCGCTCCTGGCCTCTGAACCACACGCACAGACGTGGAAGGGGCTCGAGGCGGCCTGGGAGGGTGGGAGATGACACAGCGCTTCAGGCATGCAAATGCAACATCAGTTTCTTCAACAAGAATTTTTTTTTAAGAACAAGTGACCCAGATAATATTTTATTTAGCAGTCAGAAGAAAATGGAACCAGCCTTGCTGAGAAAAAAGCAATAACCAGAAATCAAGATCAGACAGTCATGCCCGGTCTGGTTGCTCAGGAGAGGAGATATTCCCTGACCTTGGCAGTACTCTCTTGCTGGATTGAAGAGGGGTTGATAGCACCAGCAAGCGATTTTCCAGCATCATATCCGGTACAGCTGCAAGGGCTTTGGTTTTCCTGCCATTCCACTAAGAAATTAAAAAGAAATTTTCCTTTGATGTCCTCTTTTTGTTTTTGGTTTTTGTTTTTATTTTTTCATTTATGGTTACGGTTTGAAGTCAGAAAATGGGACACAAGGAAATCACGAGCATGCACACATTAGATTTGGTAAAAATATCCATGAGTCCATACTGATGTAAATAAAGAATTGAATAAATTAATAAACAGGAATAAGTAGACAAATCTCCCATGCCAAAGTTTTCCAAATAACTTATGTAGATTCTCCACCCTGTGGAGCATCACTGCCCACCCCCTAAGTGTGGGCTGCGCATAGTGACTTCCTTCCAAAGAGAACGGAGGAAAAGAGTAACCTAGAGCAGCGAGACCTGACAAGCACCCCTCAGCCAGGTGAGCAAGGCCAGCGTCAACAGCGACAAGCCCTGCCTGCAGAGCTTGCCCTTGACGTTGCACCATAATGATGGGAAGGGCACCGCACCTCTGTGCTCTCCTCCCCAAGTCTAATCAGGAAAGATGACCAGGGAAATCCTATCCAGGAAACATTCTGCAAAGTACCTGAGCAGGGCTCCTCAAAACTGTCAAGGTCATCAAAACAAGGAAAGTCTGAGAAGTCGTCACAGCCAAGAGGAGCCTAAGGAGGCACGATGGCTCGATGCAGTGTGGTACCCTGGATGAGATCCTGGAATAGGGAAGGATATTGGGGAAAAACTGAGAAAATCTGAAAAAGTATGAACTTTACCTAATAATAATGTATCAATATTGGTTTTTTAATGAAAACACCATAGTAATATAAGATGTTAATAATCAGGGAAACTGGATGGAGGGTATACTGGAACTTCCTATATTATCTTTTTTTTAAAATAATATATGTATTTTTTTTAAAGATACTTAGATTACATAAATGTTACACAAAAATTACAGGGATTCCCATGTTCCCCACCTCCCACACCTCCCACAACCTCCCACATAAACATCTTTCATTAGTGTGGCACATCACCTGCCATGGATATACACATCCTGGGGCTTTGCCACTAAGCATGGACCACAGTTCACATCGTAGACCACACTCTCTCCCATAGAGTTCTGCATATTATATACTGATGTAAAATGGCCTATATCTGTCGTCATAATGTCATTTGGGATAATTCCCAAGTCCCGAAAAAGCCCCTGTATTACAACTGCTTTTCCCTCTCCCTGCCCTCAAAGCATCCAGTGGCCACTGGCTCCACATTAATGTTGTAATTTCTTCCATTGCTTGAATCACAATATGTCTACAATAGAATACCAGTAAGTCCACTCTGGTCCATAGCTCTCCCCCAATCCTGAGGAGTCTGGGATGGTGATGTCCACTGCACCTCCAAGCGAGAGGGGGCTTATATCCCATGGAAAAGATGGATGGGATTACCTATATTACCTTCACATTTATCTTTATCTTTAGATTTAGCTTTAGTAAATCTAAAACTATTCTGAAACATAAAGTTTATTTTAAAAATATATAAACTCAACAACTTATTTCATCAGCCAGGGTTTAAAGATGGGCATAACTCTTGTTTTTCAAATTAGTTGTTTGAGACACTTCACCTCTTTTGTCAGGAAATGACTTATTTCCTTCCTGAGCTCTCCACCCGCAAAGTGACTAAGATTCTGGGGTCACCTCCTAAAGGGGCTAGCCCTGTTTCTAAACCCAGTGGAGAGACACCTGGAACATCCATGAGGACCAAGAATGAACCTGCCATGGGGACTTCCGGTTGGACACTGGCACAGCGTCACCTCGTGGATGCTTGTCACTCATCAGGGATACTCTCACTTGTCCAGATCCCTTCCCATATCTCCGTGGGGATCCTCGCTCGGGCCCCAGGTCCAACACTTCGTTCATGCTCATGCCTTCCACCATTGTTTCCCAAGCCCAGTACCAACCCAGATTGCTTGGTTTCTGGCTACAACCCTATCTGAGAGGGAACCTGCCCTCCCCAAGAACCTGCAGGTCAGGAAGCACAAACTCAGCTGCTCCCAGGAGCCAAGCAGCACCATAAATAAGTGAAGGGGCTGTGGATTAGGAACGCAACTGCCAAAGAATCAATTAAAACTTTAGTTTTATTGAACCATGCTGCAATAGGATATTAAAGATTTTATTTTAAATTCAAAATTATAAAAAATACAAAAATAAAAAGGAGAAGTTTCCCTTTATTCAATTGTTTATTTGGAATTTATTACTCTCTAGATTTGGAATCAAAATCTTGACTTTTTTCTCTACTAAGGCGTCAAAAAAGGGTCTTGTGCTTCACATCACTCTTCACAAACGTGGGCGCCTCTGAACAAGAATGTAATCTTTGCACAATAGTTTTCCTAACAATATAGTGATGCAATTCCGGTATTCCAAAGTTACCCTTAACTTAGTTTTCTATGTGCTATTTGGAACAGCAGTTTAGTAACTTCCGCTTATAGCTTCCATTCCCACGGCCATATTAAATGAGGAAGATAAAATGAACATCATCAGATCATTTTTCATTTAGTTTGAAATCTGAAAATGCTACAATTTGGGGGCTGTACTTCAGGCCGAGCAAAGGAAATGGGCCCTATTATTTTAGGGGAGTTTACCAGAGACAGTTTGATGGAGAACAAACGAACTGAATCCCTTTTTTGTAACAAATTGTGAACACCCCAGCAGAGGAAAAAAAAAAAAACCAAGTCTGTAGATAGAGTGCAGAATTTATGAAAAAGAAAAAAAAAAAATCCAAGTGTGTGGATACACTGTTGAGTTTATGAAAAAGCTGAGTCTTCCAATACAAATTTGCTGCCTAAAGTAGGTGCCTTAGTTTGGCAAAGGGCTGCTGATGCAAAGTACCAGAAATGGGTTGACTTTTAAAATGGGAAATTTATTTGGGGTAAAAGCTGACAGTTCTGAGGCCATGAAATGTCCAAATCAAGGCACCATCAGAGATGCTTTCTCACCAAAGTCAGCTGCTGGTGATTCTGGCATCCTGGCAGGTGGCAAAAGATGGCCTACAATTTCTGCCCTCCCCTCTGGAACCTACCGTCTCCCAGAGCTCAGCTGTGGGCAACCAGGCATAGGGCTTGTCTCTTTCCGGGCCTCCTCTCTCAATCTCGGCTGCTCCGCTTTCTTCCCGAGTTCAGCTGTGAGCTCTCAGGCATATGGCTCGTCTCGCTCTGGGCCTCAGCAATTTGAGCCTCTCAGGCTTCTCTCCTTGAGCTCAGCTGTGGGTGAACCTGGAGTCCTTTCTCTCACATGGCAGGATCAAATATGGCAGCTTCCTTTTCCTCAGTTTCTGTCTCTCTGTATCTCAGACCCAGCAAGAGGGCGTAGACTCAACCTAAGTCACGCCTCACTGACGTAGTCCAATCAAAAGGGCCCCACACCTACAGGACTGGATTAGTTCAAGAACACAATCTTTTACTTTTGGGGATTCATAAAAGAACTTCAAACTGTCACAGTAGGATTTTTCCTTGAAAGAGGTTTCTTTCTAACAGTTTAAAACATCTGTTCAGCACCACACGACAGCTAAAGCGCCTGACCTTCCCAGGCATGGCCATTGAGCAAATCATACATTCAAAGGCCAAAGGTTGAATGTCAGTGAGCTCAGCCATGGGAGCATGTGGATTGGCTGAGCTAACTGCCCATGCCATGTCCTATTTCCCTTCTTAGTGCAAAGCATTTCCTGGGGAATGATGCCATGGACAACCCAAGCCCTTTCTTGGAGAAAGCTTTGCCACTGTGGATTGAACTTTTATAACATGTAGCATTTGAAGCAACTGTGGCTCATGGTCACATAACGTTAATTTCGACTAGACTAAGTTTGACTTTTCTCAACATTTCACACTAAGTCATCTCTTGATATCTGGGCTTTCTTGCACACAGGTCCAAAAGTTCTATATTCACAAAGATTCCCACTGACACCTGGAATAAATAGGGCTTACTGAGAAGCAATATTTATATCTGGAGTCTCATCAGTAATAAGAAAATAATGCTACAAATGATTATCTTGGTCTCATAACTTGTCCTGTACGTCCTCAGTCATGTCCGCAACAGACTGAATGCACTATTTCCATATTACATTCCCAAATATTTGTCTCTATTTAGAACACAATATTTCTAGTGCACTTAAAGATAAAACTTTATAAAACTGCCACCATGTCTGAGCAATTCTTTGCACTTAATTTCTTGGCACATTTCTCAACTACATCAGTTATTGAAATAAAAACTAAGACCTGTTGAAATGTGTTCTCTTTATAGTTCATCAAATTTATCACCATTCATTTCTTCCCATATTGGTCACAGGTCACGTTCATAACGGTGCCTTGAGCGGAATTCTTTCTGCACAGGTACCTTGGTTCATAAAGAAAACATGTGGACTGCGTTTCCACTTCCACGTCAATCGGCTTGCCCCATTGCTTTTCTTAGAACCTATAGTCCATTTGTTCTGTCTTCCATGTTTACATTTTTTACAGAGCACGGGAGGATTTGGGAAATATTTCATTCATTTCACTCCAGGATAAACAGCTCAGGGATGACGGTCAGTGGCACCTGACTGCTGAGGTGTGGGAAACAACAGAGGGCAGAGGGGCCAAAGCTGGCCAGCAGCTCATACCCCACTGATCCGCCAGTTGTGCCTGTGCTGGGTCTGCAGCACCTTGTGACCTTTAAAGAGAAACAAAAAAAAATTATTTCTTTTATTTTAAACATTGGCAACTAATTTAATTATATAATAAACAAACAACAACCCAAAAATCTGGGCAGAACAAATAACACATTTCATAGGGAGGGAGGCGACAGAAGAATGGTGCCTAGGGCCAAGCAAATGCTGGTGGGGAGAGGGGGGTCCAAGCAGTGCAGAGCAGACAAGGCAGCCCCTTTCTCACCCTGCAGCCGTCCCCACGACCGCAGCCTTGGAGCCCACGCCCACACTAGCCTTTGCAGCTACTGGTTTTGGCACCCCGGCCCCAGCGCTGACTCACAGCTCCGCCAGCTCCCCAGCCACACCCTGCCCGCACCACATCCCTGCTCCTTCCTTACCGAGGTCCAGCGTCCGGAGTCTTGAAAGCCAAAGGGAACCCGGACAGCTTCGTGTCCCAGCCCTCGGTTTTGGAGATGGGGAGGCTGGACCTGAGAAAAGAGACAACTTGCCCAAAGCCACACAGCCTGTCCGGGTAAAGTAAGAATTGGCTCCAGTCCAAAGCCGAGTTTGTTCCTGACTCATTCTTTACCCACCTCATCTTCTCTCCACCCCTCTCCCAGAAAGTGCATGCTTGTGTGAGACTAGAAAGCACATCTCAGTTCACACCCATTCTGCCATGAATTCATTTTCCACATAAACCGAAAGGAGAAAAATATGATATGTAAAATTAACAGGTAAAGGATAATACCAGGAAAACTATTTGCCAAAAAAAGTTCCAATTTCATGCCAAACCTAGAAATGTCCTTGCTTTTCTCTCTACCTTAAAATAAAGTAAATAAAATACATCAAATAATTAAATATATCAAAATAAAAGCATAAATTTACTATGGAAGAATGTGTATTAATAGTTAAGGGTGGCAAAACCTCAGGCAAAAATCCTAAAGAAATAATTTGCTACATGAAGTAAAAGCATTTTGCCTATGTAGAAACACCAAGTCAAGTTTAAAGGCAAAAAGTTTAAAGGAGAGAAATCATTCCAAAATAAACGGCAAAGGTTTGGTATTCTTAAGGTATCAAAGACATTTTACAAGTCCTTGTAAATATATCCAAATGGAAAGAAAAGGGCAAAATATTTGTCTGAGAAATTACAAAGAAATACAAGAGACCAATAAATACCTTAATTTTTTTGTTTTGTTTTGTTTCCTATTTTTTTTTTGTTTTTTTTTAATCAATAAATGCCTTTAAAAATGTTTGAACTTAGTGTATCAAAGGACTGAAATTTAAAATAAATAAGATTATTTCCAACTAGATGAGAAATGAAAAAAGATAAATGAAACTCTTTGTTGGCAAAGATGTGGAGGAGACTTACTACCCTCCTGCTGGGGAAAGGTAGCTTGGCTTAAGCTCTTTGGAGCACAAGCTGGGCCCAGGCCAAAACCTTCCTGGAACTTATTCTCAGGAGGCAGTCACGGAGATGAAGCTGCTTGTTGCCTCACAGTGGCAGTAATGAAAAATTGAAAGAAATCTCTATGGCCATGAATCAGTCAATAAACCACTGAAGAGCCAAATAGTGGGATTCCGGGATTGGCTTTGGGGAAATATTTCTCACCTAACCCAGCAGGATTTTTCCATACACGTCCAGGTACGGACAAACACTCGAAGGTCTTACACCAAATATGGATGATGGCTCTGGTTGGGTAATGGGCTGTAACTGATTTAATAGCATGGAAAAGATTTACATGTTAATGTTACATCAAAAAAATAAAAATATTATAAATTATTATAAAATGACACAATCTTTTCTCTAAAATTATAAGATCATTATAATTTTTTTAAAAACATGGAATAAAGAGAATTGGTGTCAATATTCAAGTAAAATCTTAAGAGAAGAAAACCAAAGAAAGTATTATAAATTCTTATAACTTTGTTTAAAAACAGAATGAAGAGCAAAAGGAGAGATGGCAAAAAGGCATCTAGAGTTAATGACAGGTTGTAGAATCATGGCTGGGTATTATTTTCCCCCTTTACACTTTTCTCTATTCTTCAAATGTTTCTCAATGAATATTTATTACTTTTATAATAAAATATTGTTCTAAAGAGTTTTTGTCTCCAATTGGCATGAAGCTGTGGTTTGAACCTCAAATTTCTGAGCCCTGGCCGTAGTATAATCCAGGGCGAGTAGATACTAGTGTAGCTTCAATTCTTCATGAAAGAAATAAGACAGTCCTGGGAAAAGATGTGGACAAAATTTCCATAACTGTGAAACAAATTCCTCTGTTCATATGTTTATAGGTTTTCTTTTCACCACATAAATATTATATTGTTTTCAGGCTGTAAATCATGCATCTTGTTTTCCTTTAAGATCCAGCCACTTTGCTTCATCTGAAATAAGAAGATGAACAATTTCCTTTGGGATAATTAAGTTACATAAGTGCAGTAAATTGTTTATGCACTTTATCCTCATACATAAAAAAACAAGAGTCTTTTTTATTCTTCTATCATCTGACAAATGCTTAAAAGTCACTTTATTCTGGAACCAATAAGGTGAAAATAGTTCTATTTCTGACCAAGTGACCTCATGCAGTTTCTATGGTAAATAATTTATTTCTACGGAAATAGTTTTTTTCAAAGAACAGTGGACCTGCCCACATTCAATGTCACTTCTATGTTTCTTGCCCTTTTTGAAATTCTTAGGAATTTCAAACTCATGATGGTGCGTTTGTATTGACTACAAAGTGCAGTCTGCCAAAGAAAATAACTTAGAAACCGTCAGCTTGGATAAGGCATTTGCCTCTTCTGGAAGTTTCCAGACCTCATCCCATAAATCAAGTAACTTGAAATAGCCGCAATTCTGGCACCCTGGGTGCATCCTTAGTAAAAGGGTGTGTTCTGGCCTGCAGGGGATGCGCCATCAGCTCCCAGAAGCTCCAGGTCACCCCTTGCCTTTGGTGGGGGCCTCAGGGACCCCATGAGGATGATGGAACCCCCTCTGGAACCCCCTCTCCGTTGGCTCCCCCTCTGCTCTGCCTTCTAGGC
>JAQZBX010013908.1:0-30425 GCA_029593785.1 Cabassous unicinctus | reverse complement strand
CACCAACATTTTCGGGGCAGGGAGGGGAGAGGCAGTCGAAATACTGGGATTTTTTGGGACTTGGGGGTTGTCATGAGTGGCATCAGATGTAGGCCATTTTACATCAATATCCTCTTTTATCCTCTCCTTTTTAAAAAACAATCCCTTTTTAAATGTTTTTTCACTTCCTTCTAAATATATTTCCTCTTGCATCTATAAATATATATATATATTTATATATAAATATATATAAATATTTATATATACACAAATAAATATGTATGCATATTTGTATGGAATTATATTTATGTTTGATATCAGGTGCTTTAATTTAGGTTTATTCTGAATGAGTTTTTCAATAATACTCTTTTTGTAATGACTTTTCAAGAATATTACAGTACTTGTTAAAGAAATAATAAGGTTAACCCTATTTTAAGACATTTTGCTTTTTGGAAAGCATTTTACGGTTATTGTCTGTTGATATTGCCATCACAATTTGCATTGCATGACATTTTGAATACAATATTCAAATGTTTGTGACCTTAAAGTTTCAGAATGCATTAAGCATGCTCAAATTTTGTTAAATGTCTCTTTAATCATTCAATTTTGAATTTCCCTGGGAAAACTTAAGAGAAATTTACTTATATTCATACATTATATATTGATTAACATTTTTGGGTATGTGGGGATATAAGAAATTATAGAAAATTGTGAACTGGGGCAAGGATATAGATAATAGTTCATATTACTACAAAAGCATGAAAATATGCAATCATGTATATGTAATTAGTATGATAGCTCTTGATTAAAATAACAACAATAATAACAATGAATTTTACTTCATATGCTACCAAATAAGCATTTGATCCGCCTTTTAGTTTGCCACCCTCATCAAACATCTGGGTGTTGGTTGAGCTCCAGACCTCATCCTCCAAGAACATTGGGGTAACAGCCACACTGTCCCCAATCTCTGGGGCACAGTCTCAATTCCTTAGCACAGTGGAGTGGTGGCAACATTCTCCCTAATCTCTGGCACATAGGTCCAACCCTCTCAGAACAGTGGGGCCATGACCTAACTCTAATTTTCAGAGAATATGCTCCACCCTCTCTGTAGCCTGGAGTTGCCAAACTCTCCCTGAACAATTGGCTAGAAGATCCACCCTCTTCAATGTCAGGGCAAACTCACCCTTTCTGCACACATGGGTAGGGGTCCCTTTCTTAGTCTGAGAAGATGTCTTAAATCCAGATCTCAGCCTCCATGTTTTTCTCGTGATGCTGTTTTTCCTTCAATCTCTCCCCTCCCTGTCTCCTTTAGTCCAGACTGAGAGTGGCTTCGTTCATACAGATCTTACAAAAAATTTGTTTGTTTAGCATGCAGGAAGCATGGGACCAAGTTCAGACAGTAAAACTTCCCACAAGTCCTTCCAGGATTACTGCATTTCCAATCCTGACATGCAAGGAAATGGCTGCCTATTTTCAAGTTTAGTTAAATCCTTACATGGAGCACTATCCTCTGGGGACTTGTTTTCCAGAAGCTTGGAATTTCTCAAACCATCCATTTCTGGGTTCTTCAGTTCTCAGCTTATCTGTTTCCTCTCATTTTTGCTATAAGCTGCAAGGATATGTCAGGCCTCTTTTCCACATTTAATTTGGAAATCTCCTCAGATAAATATCCAAGCTCATCATTTTCAAATTCTGCCTTCCATCTAACACCAGGAGTCAATTTTGCCAAGTTCTCTGCCACTTTAAAGCAAGGATTACTTTTCATCCAGTTTCCAATAGCACTTAATCATTTCTTTCTAAGGACTTATCAGAACTATAGTTAGTGTTCATATTTTTACCAGCAGTCTCTTCATAGCAATCTAGGCCTTTTCTATCAAGTATCTCACAATTGCTCCAAAAATACCCCTTACCCATTTATAAAACTGTTCTAACATTTTTGGTGATTGCAAGTAGTGGCAACTCTCTCTCCTGGTACCAATTTCTTTATCTTTTTAAAAAATTTTATTTATTTATTTATTCCCCCTACCCTCAGAATGGCTCCCTCATCTGTCTGCTCATTGTCTGCTCACTGTGTCTGGTCGTTTTGTCTGCACCAGTTTCTCTTTTGTTTTGCCAAAGGGCTGCCAATGCAAATTATCAGAAATGGGTTGGCTTTTATAATGAGAATTTTATTTGGGGTAAAATCTCACAGTTCCAAGACCGTGCAATGTCCAAATCAAGTCATATCGGAAATGCTTTCTCACCAAAGTCAGCTATTGGCAATTCTGGTGTCCTGCCTTGTGGCCATCAGGCATATTGCAGGGCTTGTCTCCTCAGCTTTGAGCTACTCCCTGGGCCAGCCCCTTGGAGGCCTCTTTATGTGCCTCTGTGCTCTCTTGATTCCAGACTCTATGACCTCTCTCAGCCTCTCGGGGCTTCTCTGTCTTTCTGCAGCTGTAGGAGAATCTGGAGTCCTCTCTCTCACAAAGCTGCGTCAAAATGGCAGAGCTTCCTTTTCCTGTGTGTCTCTTCCTCTGTCTCTATTTATATAAGCCCAGCAAGAGGGCAGAAACCCAAACTGTGTCACTGATGTTCCTATAGGAATAGTTTAAGAATATAATCTTTTGAGATTCAAAAAAGGATTTCAGACTGTCACAATCTCCAACAATTTTTGCCAATAGTTCCGTCAACTTTTACTACACTCATGAAAGGACCATTCATTGCCTGTGTGTTTTACCATCTAATTTACTTAAAAAAAATTATAGTGCACTAGAATAAACACTATAAGACTTCATTTACTAGTCTTAAACAATATTCCATATCAGAAACCAACAAGAAAAACATTTTCCTCTATTCTCCTTACAAAGGCTCAACTGAAGTGCGGAATTATGTATACTACCCACAGTCAGAAACAAGCAGCAATCACAAAGCATTGCTGGGCATGCACTTTCCCAGCTCTATTATTTCCATCAGCCTTTGCCCCCAAAACACAATGATCACATTAAATGCAGAGTCAGTGCTGGCTGGACAAATACAGCCTCTAGACAGGTCCACTGTCTATGTTGGTGTTAGAGAACAATAGTGATAACCCAGTTACCGTGCTGTAGGAATGCTGCCTTGCCAAATAAAGCTATCAAAGACCCAGATTATTTATACATGTGTTGCCTTTATTTTCCATGCCCATGTAAGCCATTTCAGGCCCTTAAAACAACACTAAAATATTATCAAAGGACACTTCAGAAAAAGTTACTCATAATTTCAATATTATAAAACTGTTTTTCTGTGCTTTTATCCATTCAGGCAGCTCCTCTTAACAAACTCGAAATCCCTTTGCATATTCACTTTGCTCCGTTTTCTTTACATTCTTATCTGTAAATAACTCCAAAATACTCCTAACCACTGTCCTTTTCCAGGAGTCAACTGACTCTAGCATGCTCTTGAAAGGCAAACTTTCTATCTGTATTTCCTCAATGGTAGAATCAAAAGATCTGTGTTCTTCCCCACTGCATTAGTGAGCCAAAGGGGTGCTGATGCAAAGTACCAGAAATCTGTTGGCCTTTATAAAGGGTATTATTTGGGGTAGAAGCTTACAGTTTCAAGGTTTAAAGATTCCAACTCAAGGTACCGTAAGAGGTACTTTCTCACCCAAAGTCTGTTGCCATGTATTGACACAACATGGCAGGTGATGTCTGTGAGGGTTCAGCCTTCCTCTTCCCTCTTAAGGCTCCATGGTTCCAGCTTCTTCTGATCTCAGCTGTATACTGGCATAGCTCATCTCTCTTCTTAGGGCTCATTTCTTTTGGGGCTCAGCTGCTCTGTTTTCTTCACATGGTCAGTTCTAAATTATCAGGCTCATCTCTCTTCCTGGGCTCCAGTATTAAAACTAAGTTCTCTCCTCTGCTGTGTCCTTTTCTGTGTTCTTCTGTGTGTTCTCCTACTCTGTGTATCTGTCAGAGTCTGTTTTATCAGCCCATCAAGGGGGCTGGGACTCAATGCTGAGTCATACTCTAATGATGTGTTTCAATCAAAGCCCTGATCTTAACATAATTTAACAGATGTTTCAACTGAATCTAATGTAATCAAAGGGTTATCATGCCCAAACGAACTGACTAGTTTACAAACATCATCTATATCTCTTTTTGGAATTCATTAATGATATCAAACTGCCACACTCACCTCTTCTAGTTCTGCTGGGCAAGACTTCTGGTCTTTAGTGGATTCCTCCCTAGAATGTCTGAGGACAGTTCCCTTGACAGGGATACAACTCCCTTTCTTTGGGTTCCAAAGGAAAAGTAGATACAAGCTAGGACAACCTCAAGTTTCTTCACCTTCTATATTTTCCTTAACAGCATTACAGATCGCTTATTTATTACTTTTCTTTTTTTCACAAAAGTCCTTACTTTCTCATGAATCTTAAGGGACAGCATGGAGAGGAGGAATTGTGGGATAATTCCCAGTCTTGCATAAGGCCCGCCCTGCTTTCTTATTTCTATCTCATTCCCAAGGTGTCTCCTTTACCCTGTTCTTGTGTGCATGCCTTTCTATATTTTAGAATCCCTTACTTTCTCTTTTATGGGTTGGTTTTTCCCATATACCTTCCCCATGGTTTTATACTCTTCCTTGCAATATATTCCTCCGTGTGAGAAACATTTGGTCTCAATATATCAGGCAGAGTGCTCAGGTATGATTTTTTTTTATTGAAGACTTAGCAGATTTTAGAGATATGATTGTGAGACAGTGACCAGTCACAATCTCCCCTGCTCTAGTATTCCATCTTTACTATCCACAGAGCATGAGCTGAAGGCAATGTTTCTTTTTCCAGTGATGACCTCTTGAACTACATAAACACTTTCTATGATCACATTAATTCCCCTGCATAGAATAATTATAAATACACAAGAAGGAAGAAATTATGTCTTACTTCCTTATTATGTGTTGGTTTTTATTTTAGCTACTTGGCTGCTCACTGACATTGCATGCTTGGGGGACACTACATTTTATCTTTCATGTTTAGAGCAAACGCCCACCATACTCCCAGAAAAACTAATAATGCATGGTAATCACTTGAACTTGTGGTCTCTTGCGGCTGAAAGTAATGGCTACAGGCCACTTCAAATTTTGCCAAAACCATCTAAAAATGTACGATCCAAAATGTAAACCATTGACTATGGTTAGTAGCAATGCTTCAATATTTGTACATCAGTTGTAACAAATGTAACATCCACATGTAAAATGTTATTAATAAGGGAGAGGGGAAAAGGGGGAGGGTGTTTGGTATATGGGAATCACCTGTATTCTTTATGTGACTTTTCTGTATCCTAAAGCTTCTTTGAAGATATAATGAAAAAAATAAGACACTGGGGGAAAATATGGAAGAATATGTCACTGTACATACAAGACAACAGATCTTACAGTGATGAAAGACACAATGTCTAAATTTTTCTATTATTTCAAATTTTTTAATTTTTTATATTTTATTGGTTATTTTAAAAATTACTACTTCATTTTTTAATTAATATTATTTAGTTATTTTGTTGACTTCATTTTTTGAGAGGTTTTGGATCACAGAAGGGTCACAACAGTGGCAGGGGAGGATCTCTAGTGCAGGGTGTCATTGATGGGGGATGCATGGGAAGGGGTTCACCTGGGACATGCCTCTAAGGCATAAGAACATATTCAAGTTTCATTGGACAATGTCTCGGTAGGTGGAGAGCCACACGATAACTGAAAAAATACTGAATTCCCATCCTGGGGAGTTCTGCTACATTCTCTAATAGGAGAGCAAGAATGCCCTGAATACAAAGACAGTACCTGATGAAGGAAGACAGACCATTATGCCAGGCCTTTGATATTGATGACTGTACTTATGAACCTTTACTTGTGAAATTGAAACTTAAACTAGTATTATACACTGCCCGAGAGTTACCTCCAGAAAGCCTCCATGTTGTTGAAATGTGGCCTCTCTCTAAGCCAAACTCAGCATATAAACACACTACCTTCCACCTAGTGTGGGACATGACTCCCAGGAATGAGCTTCCCTGGCACTGAGGGATTATTACCAAGTTCCACCTAGCAATGCATCTGGAAATAGACCTTGACCAAAGGGGGAAATGGTAAATACAAATGAGTTTTTGTGGCTAAGAGACCTCAAAGTGAGTTGGGAGGTCATTCCAGAGGTTATACTTATGCAAGTCTCAGCAGGATCTCATTGACTGCCACAGCAAACAGTGCCTCAAATAGCAGGGCTGCTGAGGGCTCTAGAGACATACAGAAACTATAAGCAGAGCAGACAGTTCAGGAATTCGGCACTCTGTAAGTGAGCCTTCCTTTGGAATTTATGTTCCCCAGTATGACAGAGTTAGACTCATTTATAGGTTCTCTACACATGGCTCTTCTGCCCCTTTTATTTGTACCTATAATTAGCATAATACTGATTAAATATATGTCCAATAGACGTAAATCTTTGGTCTGTCCATGTACCAGTTGAGCCCTGAGTCTCAGTAGAATTATAACTCCAGCTCATTGGACTCACCCGGGACAACTAACAAGGAACTGTTGATGGATGACATCCATCCCAAGGAACAGAGAGTGTCTGCAACTTCAAACAAGATAGCTCCATCCATCTGCCCCATGGGATCTAAGCCCCCTCTCAGAAGCAGAGTGGGCATCACCATACCAAAATCTTCAAGTTTGGGGAATGAACAATGAACTAAAGTAGACATTATTATTCTACTGTAAAGTTTTTGTTATTCTAGCCATGGAAGAACTCTAATCACTCATGTAAAGGCGGTGGCCACCAGAATTTCTGAAGGATGGGAGAGGGAAGAATAAGTGTAATATGGGGCATTTTTGGGACATTGGATTTGTCCTGCATGACATTGCCATGATGGATACAAGCCATTGTATATTTTGTCATAACTCACAAAATTGTGCAGAACAGAGTGTAAACTATAATGTTAACTATTATCCATGGTTAGTAGCAATGCTTCAAAATGTGTTCACCAATTGTAACAAATGTATCACAATAATGAAAGATGTTGTTAATGTGGGGAAATGTGGGAGGGGGAGGGAGTGGGGCATATGGGAATCCCTTATATTTGTAATGTAACATTTACATAATCTAAAGATTCTTTAAAAATAAAAAAAGTAATTAAGAATTTATTTTTAAAAAGTAATTGCTAAAAATAATGCTCATAATATTCCATGCATTGTTCTAAGTGTTTTATACAGTTAAAAGTATTTACCACCCCCCAAAAAAGATTCCTATGGAGTTTTCACTATTATCCATCCCTGTTTTACAGATAATAAAACCATGCTACAAAAGAGGTTAAAAAACTTGCACAAGGACACACAGCTCTTTAGTGTGGTAGATGGACAGTCAGCATCAGTTTGTGGTCTTAACCATGCCATTGAGTAGCCTCTGTGTGCTGCAAATGTCCAGTCATGCTCTTTAGGCTTTGCCATTCTGACATATCTCCTCTTGAATTTCATCTGAAACTGGTAACAGAAGTGAAAAGGTAGGAAGAAACCTCTCTCTCTCTCTCTCCTTTTTTTTTTTTTTTTAACTTTTTATTGTTTGTTTCATCTCACCTCACTGGCTCTCTCTGGTGAATTTACTGATAATAACAGCAATCATATCGTTGACTTCCTGCAGCAGGAGCTCCTAGCAGTGGTGGCTGTGAAAGTCTGTGCAGTGAAGATGAATTCCTGCATCAGGAGAGGCAATGGTGCAAACACCTACTTACCAGAGGTTGGTGGCAGCAGCTGCATTTCCTTGTCAGACGTGTTCTGCATCACAATCTTGGAGAGAGTCCCTGGAAACTTGCCATTAAACTTGGTTCACCTAAAGGTCTGTGAGCTTCCTAAAATTCTTTAACAAATTTTAGTGAAATACGTAACCAGCTAAATTATTAACCAGAGTCTGTGTTTATTATTTGCATCTCAGAATGCAACCTAATTTTGACTCACAGATTTCAAGGCAAATGCCTCAGATGAAGTAAGAACTTTAGTCACGGAAGAGTTAGACACTTCAATTCAATTCCTTCTTCCAAATTATAGCCCCTCATTTGTACCAGGAATGTGAAGTATACCTAATATTGAGTCCACTTTTTTTTTATTAACAAAAGGTTCAGTTGAGAATTTGATATTTGAGGCTCACAGACCCATCTAGGGGAGAGTGCATCTTATTCTAATAGTTAGAACTTGCTTTTACACTTTCAGGGAAGTTTCTCTAATTTTGAAAATTTTTCTTTTTTAGTGTTTGCAAAATATCTGATCAGGCTAATATATGTCACAGAGTGAATGTGGCAAATGCAGGTAAAGAGCTGGGAGAATTAGCAAGGATAGCGCTTCACTGCCAGTTCATAAATATCTCAAATTGTTGGCATTAACTGTAAGCAGATATAGACTATTAAATACCCGAATACTCAAAATTTTAAAATTCATGAAGGGATGGGAGCAGGGGGAAAAAGGGAGACGTGAGTCAAATTGTATTGAAAATCAGAGTTTGGAGATCTCAGATTTGGAACCACAATATAAAGAGGGTCTAGGCATGAGTAGCATGGAAAAGAAGGACAAAGGAATGGAAGAACTTGAGACTCTGTTATCTATAAGTAAGGGTGAAGAAGAATGGATAAAACCTAAGCAGCGGGATAAGCACATTAAATTACTCCTAATGTGAAAACAGTATCTTCTTTGAGGTATTATAAAATGTAGCATAGTATATCCTAAGTGGATTTGCTTTTCCTCAGGACGGATTACCAACATCTTCAGAAGGACAGGCAACTCTTTCTCTTAGTAGAACCCTCTTATCATGGGTGGGAGTTCAGTTTCCAGGTTAGCTCAGGAGTGATAGTCATCTAAATATTTTAGAGCAGTGGGCAATGTGGATAATTCCATTTACTGAATGATATAAATAAATTTAGTGCAAACTATTCCTCAAGCCATTAAAATAATATACATTAAAAAATTTTGCTGAGTTTTTTTAAGTAATGCTGCTGTCCCTTTCTAATCTACACACTTTTCTGTACCACAATATGTCTTATAGAATAACATCAAACTCTTCCAATGACTTCTTCCTTTATTTATAGACAGAAGTGACTTTTAGTTTCATTATGTAGAAAATTACTCTAAATATCTTGCTAAATCTCCTTCTTTCTGCTAAACTTTATAAATGCAAGTACAAAATATATTCTAATGCTTAAGATAATGTCTAAGATTTTTATATATCCAATATCTCTATTGTGAATTGTCACAAAATTGTTAATGTCATATACAATTAGATCAAACCTAATCCTTCAGGCCAGAATAAAAGTGTTATAGGTTGGGGATAAGGAGTGGAGGTCTGATAAAGTTGAATCCAGCTGCAACTTACATAACTTCCCTGCATCTCTTTTGCTTCCTCTATTGAAAGGGAAGTAACACTTCTGATAGTACATGAAATGGCCAGTAACAGATACTGGTCATTGCATGGGCATAAAATCCTGGAGAGGCTCTATTGTGCCAAGCATGATCATTTAGTTCCTGTATCATGGGAATTTTGGGGGGGAGAGGTCTCCAGATGAAATTCCACAACAGTGGAAGAGCCCGTGTACATAAAGGGAAGCAGCTACTTAAAAAATGTGTAAGTGTGTGTGTGTATATGTGTGTGTGTGTGTGTGTGTGTATATGTGTGTGTGTGTGTGTATATATATAGTGTGTGTATATATATATATATATATATATAGTAATATCAACACACACTGTACTAATATCTAGTAATGTCAGCACTTGATATTTTAATACCCAGTACCACTGGCATACTGGCTGTGTATTAGTTGTGATTAGACCCTGAATGTGATTAGACTCCTAATGGGTATTAGGTAGATAGGAGAGGAAATATGAGAATAAGACTTTTGTAGAGGGGGATAAATAGACTGTAGATAATAAACTGAAACTTTCCAGGAAGAAAGGGAGAAGAGGAAGTATTCTTGAACCAGAAGAGAGATCCCAGAATGAGATGCTGAAGGTGCCAGTGAGCCAATAGGGTGTCAATGTTATAGGACATCTTTCAAGTATCCAGGACTTGTGATACATAACAAGTATTGCCAGTGGATAGTCCAGTCCCCACTTCAGAAGGTGCTTCACATAACAGCTGTTCCAGGGATACTGACAGACAACTGTTCAGACATCACCAGAAGGAAAATTTTCCGTTGCTGTGATCAAGCCTCCTCACCTTGCCGCATTTGTGGAAATTTTGTACAGCTCCTGCCAGAGAGGGAATGAAATCTGGCCCCTCTTTGATGTTCCTAGAAGAACAACGCAACATGGAAGCAACACTGATGGAACGCAACATGGAAGCAACACTGATGGAACGCAACATGGAAGCAACAGATGATGCAATATTACAAGCTGAGTTCATGTTCAAATACTCACCCCTGCTGCTTAGCAAGAAGTTATTCAATGATTTTTGATAGCAAACATTTACAGTACAACATTTGCTTTGAAAAAGGCATATTTAATTCATACCAAAATAAAAATGTTTGCATCACTAAGTAGTTTCCTGTGTCATTTACTCTATAAAAATATATCATTAGGGTTTTAGCTAAATCAATGTGTTTCACATCTGTATGTTTGGGCATTGTAAATAGCAAAGAAGGTTGAAAGAATAATAAATGGACATTGGGTCAGAGTCTAAACACCTGTTGCTTAGTGGTATCTATTTTAAAAGCCTAAATCTATGCCTTTCCTAGTTAATAGCTTTCCCTGAGCAGACATTTTTTTAAAAAAAGCCCATTGGGTGTTTAAATGCATTTAAGGATCGTTTCATTCATTATGCTCAGCAGGTGCTTTCCCTCAATATGCTTTCTTGTCAACAAAGAACATAGTTTGGCAAGGTGTTTTAAATAGAAGGGCAAGGATAAAACAGACTTAGAAGGAGCAGAGTAAATATACCACCATGTGCTCAATTCTGTAGTTAACCTGATCTTCAAAATGTCAAATTTAATGATATAAGATACCGGTCAACAGTATCATTTCTTGTTTCAAAATAGACTGAAATCATAGGATTTAGATGAATAGGTGGTAACTGTGGATATAGCTTGGTGGTGGTTTGTGGGTTTAGTTTTAGAGGCATATGAAAATTCTGCACATGACCCTTTTTCTCCATTTCAACTTCTTTCACTTGATGGACTTCTCCATCTTTCTGAAAGACATTTTCCCTCATACTTTAAAGCAGAAAGAGTATTGTCATAAATGATTGACTGTCACCATCAACTTTGTTACTATGTTCTTATTATCATAGTCCATAAGTTCCTTTAATTCTTTGTCCCCATTTCACAAGAAAGTATAAGCATTTTCAGCTAACAGGAAAAGGGCTGAACTATGGAAGCAGGATATAAACCTAACAAAGGAGATTCATACTGCATAGCATACTCAAGGTAAATATAACTTTAGGTGTTTTACATATATTTGAAAATGAGTAAATTAATAGAGTTACTCTTTTACTATGAGGATAAGCTTTGCAAAGATCATACTACATCTTTTTCATCTCTGGCATCCTATAAATAAAATTTTATAAAAATATTTAATTATATCATTCATACATGAACATATATAAACAATAAGTGTATTCTTTTTTTTTATTCAGTAAATAATTATTTTGTCCCATCTTATCCCATATGCTTTGCTATGTTTGGGGAATATGGCAATTAATATAAAATGTCTGGTCAAGGAACTGAATACCACAATGTAAGATGATGAAAATTACATAAAATATTCTGTACAAACACAGGTAATGGGTATAATTAACTGCCTTAGCAGGAAATGAATAGGAATTTGCTGATTTGTTAACAGTCACATTACAGAGAGATGAACAGCCAATGTAAAAGGAAGGCGGCATGAAAGCCCATAGGAAATAAGGGAAATACAAGAGAGGCAAAGGAATCTGGACAAAAGAGAATTTGGTGAGGAATGGAAGGCTATGAGAGGCCTACCAGAATTCCTAGGACATAAAATTGCAGAAATATATATGTAGCATTGTGTTAAATAGATCTGTAGCCTTGCTACTAAAAGCATTGTCTGTGGTCCTGAAGCTCTGGCATCACCTGAGTCCTTTCTAGAAATGCAGAAAATTTGGATACACCTAGACTTCCTGAATCAAAATTTGTAATTAAAAAATATCTCCAGGGAGTGGATGTAGCTTGAGAGGTTGAGCTCCTGCTTCCTATGCACAGCGTCCCTGGTTTGATCCCCAGTATCTCCTAAAAACAAACAAACACACAAATGAAAAAAACAATTCTTATTGGGTACTGGATGTAGATCAGTGGTTGAGCGCCTTCTTCCCATGTATGAGGTCCTGGGTTCAATCTCCTAAAAAACAGTCTCCAAATAATGTGAATCATATGTGATCGAAGTTGGAGAATAACTGGAAAGGAAATATTTGGCAGTGTCTATCTTATGGGCTTGAAAGCAATTGGCTGAAACAAGAAGACATCACCAAAGTCTTTTAAGGGTAGCGAAAGCTTAAAAGGACTTACTATTATCCTGGAAATTATGAAAAGGAAGAACTTTTACCTAGTGAAAATATTTTCATAATGTGACTTTGTAAATGAGGAAGATGATTTGCTGGCTATGTTTTTTTAAATTGTGTTTTGCTTCAAAACAAATTAACAAACCTTTTTTTCTAGGTAGGATCCTGCTTCATAGTACTACGGACGGATAGCTCTGGAAAATCTCTAATTTGAAAATGCAGTTCAAATGGGCATAGTTGATACCTTGGAATTATAAATCATATTTGTCTATTTCAATACCAGGGTTGATTGTTAATGAAAAAGAGGGATGCCTAATGTGCATTATATATTAAGTATTACATTTTGTATAATTTATTCTATTTTTTATTCCCCAAATTTAATTTTCTAAATAAAAGCCTTATTTTTATTATTATGTGGAAGAAGATACATTAGAGCTTTTATTTGAAGACTTCAAAAGAATATTCAAACTTGGGCAAGGAGAGAAGGATGCTTTAGATTGCCTTAGCAGGTGATGCTCAGCCAAATTTCACCTGATTTGGGGAATAGTTGACCAAGGATGATTCCTGGAAGAGGAAGGAATTATTCTTTTATATTGACATCCATTGTTTGGACAATTTATATATTGTTAAGTGGAAGGGAGAGAAACGGGGTGGAAATTCATGTTTTAGAGATGGTGGGAGAAAGAGCTAGAGGAAAAAAACGGCCATAGGGCAAAATTCTTGATCCTACCATGTCGTTAGCAGATAGCATGATGTGTTAGCATAAGTGATATAAGTGTACTATTCATCTGGATATTTCACATATACTATTAAGATTGCAGGCCTAAAACAATTTGTATCACAATCCAACATCCCTTACATTGTGGTCAATAAGAGAAAGGACAAAATATTGAATGGTTACACATACCTACTGAAGACCTGTAAGGTGAGAGATGTTGAACTCTTACAAAGGGATACTGTGGAACATCTCTCACATCATATTCAAATATCTCCTTACTATATTGTTGTCCTGAAGCTCACCATTCCCATCCTGTCCCTTGACCTTAGGATGATGAGGAATCTATTCATTGCATTTGCCAGAACATTTCTAAATTAGAGAAGGGATGGTCCATTGTTGGTCTCAAAGCCAAAGGCCTAATATTCTAGGAAGAAGAGCTCCTCAAATGTATGTCATATAAATTTGGTTTAACATTATTTCACAAGACCATTGACACAGATTGCTTTAACTTAGTGGAAAGGCAGCAAATATAAGATCAGCAAAGTCAAGAGCATTCTATTACAACTCAAATGATATCTCTAAGAATAAAATCTTTTGAGGAAAATACCATTCAACATTTTTGTGCACATCTGCTTGCTCTCTTATCTGAGTAGCAGTGGGGCAGTCCAGGGAAGATGTGCAAAATCCGGACAAGACTGGGGCAGTATATCAGCAAAACTTTCAAAAATGGCATGCATTTTATAGATTGCATTTTCAGGTGCTATATATTCAGAATTAATATCGGGGGAGTTTGATCAAATAGTTGAGTAAAAATTCCTGCATCTTCTCCTTGAGAAGTACAGATACTTTTTTTGTAAGACAAAGCCCCAAGTTTAGGTAAAAGGGGAAAGCTGGACAAAAACAGTGTTTTATCGTATGGTTTACAAAATTGTGGTTTTCTGTTAGTCCAACAAAATCGGCTTGTCCTCATTTTACTTCTCTTTCTTAATTTGGGCATGTAAGTTTTAGGGCTTATGCTGCTCTCAAGAGTGAGAAAAAGCCCTGCATGTGTTTGTAGCTGGTGATTAACCATCAGAGCATTCTCTGTGTGAATAGTTATTTTCAACCAAAAGGATAATTTCAGAGACACTTAATCACTAAGTATTAAAATTAATCTGAATATTAGCAAACTCATTCGGGAAACCAAGGACAAGTAGCACACTAAACTTTTTATCAAATGCTAATTAGTCTCCTAAAATAAAATTTAAACATTTACTGGGTTTGCATAAAATATACAGAGGAAATTATCCTTTGAAAATTCAAATTCAAATGAAAAATATATGATTTGGCACCACCATTTGCCAGCTGCTGCCTTATATTTCTAATGTATTATTATAACTATTATGGAACAAATTTGATATTTTGATCAGGTTCTGATAATTCTCATCTCTGTAACATTTTTCTATTTCAAACTCTGAATAAATCAATGGACAGAGGACATTTCATAGACTGAAACAAATCCAAAAAGCTATAAAATTTGTTCAACTTGCTTTTTAAAAAGAATTACCAAATAAAATATAATTTCCTAAAATAAATTGACAAAATTAAAACATTTTATCATATATTATCTTAATGATCATGTTGAATAATGAATATTTTCCAAACATTTATTTAGGAATTTAAATTGATATATTTTGACAATTTGGTAGTGTGTCATCTGCATGTATCTTTAACCTCAATAATTCTACTTTTAGAAATTCATCCTACAGGTAAATATGTATAAATATATAAAAATATATTTTAGCATTAGCTATTGCTTCATTACTTTTATTAGCAAAAAAACTGAAAGCAACTTACGTGTCCACAACAAGAAATTTATTACAACAAATGAGATTAGATCCATACATTAGAATTCTATAATGCCAGTTAAAGGGATGAAATAGATACAGTATGTACTACTAGGACACGATATCATTATATAAAGTAAAAAAACAAAGAAAGTTTGCAGAATAATGTTAAACTCTTAATTCTACCATCTGAAAAAAAGACAAACTGTACTCTTTATTCCACATCTTTCCTTGGCTAGAATCCATTTTCCTGCCCCTCCCCCCAATCAAGCTCCTGGGAAGAGTTGCCTCTACTCACTGTCTCCCAATCCTTTTTCCCTATTCTCTTTTAAAACACTTCACCCATCCTTTTACCCCACCACACCTGCCCTTAGGAAAGTCACTAATGATCTCAAGTTGGCTAAAGCCAATGGTCAATTATGAATTTTAATCTTAATTGGCCTCTTTGACTGATAAGTAGCTGGTAATTCCACTCTCCTTGGACGTCTTGTTTCATTTGCCTTATACCTCACTTATCTAAACTCTCTTGGCTTCCTCCAAACAGCACAGAGTGGTTTCTAAATCTTTATCGATTTCTGCTCATCTTCTCAACTTGTTTATATTAGAGTGCCCTTGGGCTCATTCCTTCCACCTCTACTCTTTATGCACTTATTTCGTGGTGCTTTCATTCAGTTATATGGTTTCAACAAGTATCTATTTGTTGAGACCCCTCCTCTGAATGATACCCTCTATCTACCAATAGGGCTACTGACTTAACGTCACCATTTTAATATACAATAGGTATCTTGAATTGAATATGTATAAAATTGAACTCCTATTCAATTGCAAGCTCACTCTTCTTACAATCTTCTTATCACTTAGGGGCAATTTTCTTATTCTTTAGTCTAAATTATTACAGACAACCTTGACCCCAGTTTTTCTTTTAAATCACATGCAACCCATCCAAAAATCCTATTGCTCTACCCATAGAAAATATTCAGGATCTGACCTCTCACCATCTCCACTGTTAGCATTCTGAACTAAAGTACCAGTATTTCTTTCCTGGATTACTGTGATACTGTTTTAAGTCATCTCCCAGTTTCTTCCCTTGTCTAACCAACCAATGCCATTTGCAATCATGCAGCCAGAGTGATCCTTCTAAATTTGAGGTTATGCCAATCCTCTGCTCAAAACCCCCTAATAATTTCATTACCTGAAATAAATGTCCACACTCACAATGCCTTACAAAACGACTTTGTTTTGATCACTCCACTGGCAGACTTGCTATTTATAAATGCCATATATTCGTACCTCAGGGCCTTGGCACTTACAATACCTTCTGCTTAATGTTTACTTCTCCTACACATATGTCCATAGTTCACTCTCCATTTAAATCTTTGCCAAGATGCCACATTCTTATGAGCCAAACGCTGACCACTGATTTAAAATTTCAAGGTCCAATGTAGCAAACCCTGTTCCACTTCTCCCTCCTGCTTGATTTTTCTCTATAGTGCTTATCATCATCAACTTTTTTTTCTTGCCATTTTTCCTCCACTCTTAGTTAAGTTCAATGAGGATTTTTGTTTATTTTAATACAATTGTATCGTCAGTGCCAAGAACTGTGCCCAGCACTTACTAAGCAACCACTAAATATATAGATATTTTAATGAATAGATCCACATGTACAATATAATCTCATTTCTATAACATGTGTGTGGATCAGTGTGTATATATATAAAAATATATATGCACACAAATTGATACACACATGCATATATGGGTGAATATATATGCATCTACTTATATATTTTATAAGTATTTTGGATAAATCTACTAAAACTTCTAAAAGAACTTTCTTTTTTATATACTCTTGGGAACATGGCTTGACATTATTTGACCAAAGGAGAATTTTTCATGTTCATGAAATGCATCTGAACTTTTTTTTTAAACCATGAACATTAATTTTTATTTATAATTATATTTTAACTTTATTAAACAAAATTGAAATTAAGATTTGTCTTCTTTATGCTGTTTACTTTGCTCTTTAATTTGACATGTAATTTAATGCTGCCCTAGACCTAGCTCTTATATCTTTCTACATTCATCCATTTAAATGACAATTTTAATAATTATCAAGAAGAATAAGATACGAATATTTATTTTTAGGAAGTAATTATTTATGTTAAATCAGATTTGAATTTATTTAGATAAAGTTCTAAGTCATTTTGTCCATGATACCGATGATACCTGAGTTGTGTAGCAAGAAGAATAACTCAGTGCTTCATCAACACTTACTCCAGAACCCAAGCCACTCTGTGTAGTAATCCAGACTCACCCTCTCAATTTGGGGGCAAGAAGGTATGTACAATAACGTTCTGTTGAATCTTTCCATGAATGAAGGGTAAGCAACCCATAGTTGGTATAAAACTGGTACATAAAATAACCAAGTGTGGATACATTTTGCTACAAAAAAAGAAAAATTACCTCCATATAATTGTACTATGAAAAGAGTTTTATTGATTGGTATATTATCATCATCATCTTTAACACTGAGCTTTTAAAAATAATATAAAACGTTTGATTATTTTTTCTTTTGTAAGAGCATAATAGCTTTAAAAGAAGTCACACAAAGTTGAACAAAGGCTTTTCTCAGTCCTACATTAAGCACACATGATATTTCGGAGCCATAAAAAAATCCAAAAGTAAAACCAGTATTGCAACAGTAGCAAAAAAGCAATCTTGCCAACATTTGATTGAAACAAAGTCTATGATGTTATATGGAGAGAGATGCTGGATTCCCAATGAGGCATCATCAATTCCTTCATAACTGCTTAAGAGTGAAAAATATCAAGGAGCCTAAACAGAGAGTTTCAATAAGCAGAAAATGATTGTATTTTCAATTTTGAACATTGAGCAACTCTAAGCATAAAGAATGGAAACTTTGCATTTAACAATCCAACTCAAGCAAAGAAATAATCAGTCTGATGGGAATCAGTAAATTCAGAGAGGCATTTGACTACAACAGGAAAGATGGTACAAAAAAACAGGATCAGAATATGTTTTCTACCACCTGCACCTTCAGGATTCTACCCAGAATGGAATGGAAGAGAAAAGATGAGGAGAGTAACATTCTAGAGTGTTCAATATTGATGAGATGTTTTGGATGCTTTATATAGTAGGATGACTATTTTCACCATGCTGTATTACCTGCATTGATTTGATGTTTGGAACAAAATATTTTTCACAACATATTTTTATATTTTTGAATACAAAAAATATGAAATAAAAGTGCAACAACTGCAACATTAATTTTTTCATTGAAAAATTAGTGTAGTTTTTCATGAAACTTTTACAACCAATTTAACTTAGCATTATTTTTCAATATGACACAATAAACAAATTCGCACATGTTATAATCTAATTTCAACTTACGCTAGTATCCTTTTAATTAAATGCTTTTCACATGAACTTTACATTTTTTTTCAAAATATTACAATAAATATAGCTATGAAAAAAACGTTTTTCTGATTTGTGTCTAAAATTTAATTACCCTGGATCAATTTAGCTACTCCAAGTTTTATAATGAAGATTTAATTCTTTCATCAATTTCTAATAAATAATATTTTTCTTCATATACCATTTTTAGTCACTACACTTATTTTTGTGGAATTTATACTAGTTAATAATATTTAGATTCTTTTTTTATTGAAGTATATCATTCTTATATGAACATACATAAACAAAAAGTGTGTAGGAAAAGATGTGCACTTATGAACCAAACATGCATATCATCATATAGGGCTCCCATATATCACCCCACTAGATTCTTTTTTAATATTTAAAGAAGCTTTAGATTACATAAATGCTACATAAAAAATATAGGGGATTCCCATATGCCCCATCCCTTCCTCTTCCCACACTTTCACGTTCCTTCATTAGTGTGGTACATTTGTTACAACTGATGAACACATATTAAAGCATTGCTTCTAACCGTGGACCATAGTTTACGTTATAGTTTACACTCAGTCACACACAATTTTCTAGGTTATGGCAAAATATATAATGGCCTGTATCTGTCATTGCAGTGTCATGCAATACCATTCCAATGCCCTGAAAATGCCCCCTCCCCTCAGAATCTCTGTTGGCTACTGCCTTTATATCAATGATAAAATTTCTTCCATTCTTAGAATAATAATAAGTCTATAAAAGAATAATAATGTAAAATTTGGTCCATTGTTCTTTCCCCAATCTTGAGGATTTGGGATGGTGATGCTCATGGAGAAGATGGATGTGACTATCTTGCTTGCAGTTGCAGACTCTCTCTGTTCCTTGGGATGGGCATTGTCCATCATCATCTCCTTGTTAGTTGTCCTGGGTGAGTCCAATTGCAACTCTGCTGAGAGTCAGGGCTCAACTGGCACGTGGATGGACCAAACATTTAACTCCCTGGAATATATTTTTAACAAGTGTAGTGCAAATTATAGGTTCAAATTAAACGGGCAGAAAAGCCATTTGTAGGGAAACTATAAATGAGTCTAACTCTGTTATATTGGGCAGCATAAATTCCAAAGTAAGGCCTACCGACAGGGTGCTGAATTCCTGAGTTTGTCTGCCCTGCTTATAGTTTCTGGATGTCTCTAGAGCCCTCAGCAGCCCTGCTATTTGAGACACTGTTTACTGTGGCAGTCAATGAGATCCTGCTGAGACTTGCATAAGTGTAACCTCTGGAATGACCTCCCAACTCACTTTGCAATCTTTTAGCTATAAAAAAATCATTTTTATTTATCATTTCTCCCTTTTGGCCAAGATATTTTTCCAGAAACATTGCTATTTGGTGCTTGGTAATAATCTTTCATGCCAGGGAGGCTCATTCCTGTGAGTCAAATCCCATGCCCAGGGGGAAGGCAGCGTGTTTATATGTTGAATTTGGCTTAGAGCAAGGCCACATTTGAACAACAAGGAGGCCCTCAGGAAGTAACTCTTAGGCAACATAAAATACTAGGCTAAGTTTCAATTTCACTTATAAAAGTTCATAAGTACAATCATCAATATCAAGGGCCTGGCATAATGGTCTTTCTTCCTTCACTAGGCACTGCCCTTGTACTCAGGGGATTCTTGTCATCTTATTAGAGAATGTAGCAGGACTCCCCAGCATGGGAATTCAATATTCTTTCAGTTATTATGTGGGTCTCCACCTAACGATACAATGGCCCATGAATACTTGAAAAAATTTGTATGCTTTAGAGGCATGCCCCAGGTGAACCCCTCCCCATGCATCACCCCATCACTGACACCCCATAAAATTGATCCTCCCTGCCACAGTTGTGACCCTTCTGTGATTCTAAACCTCTCCAAAAACAAAGCCAACAAAATAACCAAGTAAAATTAATATGAATACAAAATAATAGTAGTTTTATAAGTAACAAATAAAATACAAAAAAATTAAAAATTGAAACAATAATTTTTGAAACAGTGTATCTTTCATCTTTGTAAGATCAGTTGTCTTGTATGTACAGTGATATTTTCTTCTGTATATTCCCCCAGTGTCTTAATTTTTTCAGTTTATCTTCAAAGAAGCTTTAGGTTTCAGAAAAGTCACATAGAGAATATAGAGGTATAGTGGTTTGGTATTATTTATGAATTCCAAAAATAGATATTGGATTATTTTTGTAAACTGGCATGTTTGCACATTAGATTGTATTGGATTCAGAGTTTTCACTTATACTTGATTAAATAATGATTAAGGCTTTGATTGGGCCACGTCAGTAGGACATTGAGTCCTCATCCCCTTGGGATAAAACTACATGTCACACAGATAAAACTATATGGCAGAGCAGAGGAGTTAGGTGGAGTTTTGATGCTGGAGTTTTTGATCCTAGAGCCCAGGAAGTAAACACACAGAGAAACAGATACTTGAGGAAGGAGACAAGTCTCCATTAAACACAGGCAGAGGTCTCAGGGAGAAAGACAAAGCCGTTTGCCTGATAGTCTACAGCTGGCCTTTTGGAGAAAGCAGAGCAGCTGATCCCAAAGATCAACGAGCCCCAGGAAGAGAGGAACCCAGAAAGCCTGAGCTCTGGCAGATGTCAGCAGCCATCTTGCTCCAACATGTGGCAGTAGACTTTGGTGAAGGAAGTAACTTATGCTTTATGGCCTGGTAACTCTAAGCTTCTACCCCAAATAAATACCCTTTATAAAAACCAACCAATTTCTGGTATTTTGCATCAGCACCTCTTTGGCTGACGAATAAAAGAGGATTCCCACATACCCAACGCCCTCTCCCTTTTCCACTCTCCCCTATTAATAACATTTTACCTGTGGAGGGTACATTTTTTAAAATTGATGTAAAAATATTGAAGCATTGCTACTAACCATGGTCAATGGTTTACATTATAGCTTACATTTTGTACCATACACTTTTATAGGGTTTGAGGAAATTTAAAGTGGCCTGTATCCATTATTGCAGATCATGCTGGGCAATTCTAATGCCCTAAAAATGCCCTATGTTCCATCTGTTCTATTCTTATCTCCCTCTCCCCTCGGAACCTATGATAACCACTAAGTTTCAATTTTTGAAGAATAAGATTCATAGTTAGTTGCAATAATATTGAGGGCTAGACATATTGGTATCTTTTCTTTTATTAGCCACTGCCTATGTTTTTGAGGAATTCTTGTTCTTCTAATTGAGAACATAGCAGGACTCCCCAGGATGGGAGTTTAATATTTTCTTGTTTATTGTGTGGGTCTCCACCCACTGATATAACACACTATGACAAGATGAACACTTACATTTCCACAGAGGCCTGCCCCAAGTGCACCCTGTCCCCTATACCTCCCCACACTCATCACCCTACGCCAGTAACCCATCCCTGCCATATTTCCCAAAAGAACATTCCCAATATTGTAGTTTTAACCACAGACCTGCAAATCCCCAGAGTTCACCTGCTCCTTCTCCAACCATCCCCCCAGTTCCATGGATAGTCCAACCCTACTCAACCACCATTCTCTGCCTCACAGACCAACACCGTCGAACCCAATCACATAACTGTACCACTGTCACGCCCATCCATTTATGCTATTTAGTGAAATTTTTATTCAATATTCTACTGTTTTAATTTAATCTATGAGAAAAATTGTGAATGTTTCCTGAAAAATACCAGATGTCTTTTATTGTCCCAATGTATAATTCCAATTATATCATTTATCAGCCACTACCGTTTTTCCTAATGGAACAAATTTAAAACATCAGGATCAAACTATCCTTTGGGCAAAATTTCAGATTCCAAATGGCTGGTTCAAAATGTAGGGGCAAAAGCGTTATTTTAGAAACATAATTTCATTTAAAAGCGAAAGTTTATTGCAAAAACACAAGCGGCAGGATTAAATAACAATGTAAGGATGTTTTTCTCTTACTATTGCTATAAATTTGCTCAGTTGGTCTAAGTTAATCTGCATGGATGACTTTTCTGATTACTCTTAGTTCCTTAGGTCATGTTAAATCTGCCAAACATTCTCATTTCAGTAATTTTAAATGTCTGGCTCTTTATACACTCTGAAATTTAAGCTAAGCTTTGTCTCCTTGGTCAGCTAGGAGTGGCTGAATGTGAAAAGCCTAAAACAAAATACGGGACACAAAAGCTATATGTTTTTTTCCCATTTTCAACTTCCACTTTATCCTGGACTAGCCAGCTCCAATTTCTGACACCTCAAGTAGTAGGAAAATGGGAGGGTGGAAGAAGGAGAAATAGTGGTAAATTCTTACTTGACTAAAACGATTTTCAAGTACCTTCTCAATCACTCATCCAGATGATATATTAAACTGATTTTTTTAAAGCAACTTTTTGCATCTTCTTTGGAGACATGTCATCACTAGAAATCTTTAGCTTGTTGATAACAGTAATACAGTATCTTCCAGTTTGTTATTTCACCTTTTGATATCCTTGAAGAACACAATACCTTTAGCTTCTTCCTACCAACTTCATTTGCTTTTCCAAGTGTTCATTTGACAGGACCTAAAGTGATCTCAACTGCTTATCTCTCACAGAGGGCCTATATTGCAGCCACAGGAAACAAACCAAGCAATATGGATCTGTCTCCAGAGCCACAAGTCCTTGCTTTCTCAACAGCGAAATACCTTCTTTCTCAAATGTTAAAATCCTCTGTTAGGTGTTAAATACTAGACCATTTGAGCCCTCAAACCCAACTGCAGGGTTCTTATGTGCTTTTTTCTGTGTGGGCCATCTTAAGTTTCTCTCTCTAGTCTTGAGTTGGGAGCAAACTGTCCTCCCTCTAATTTAGGGGAGGAAATGTGCATAGCAAACCAACAGCTCACTATGGAAAAATTATCTTCCAAATCCTCCAATGAGCTTTTTATTCCTTTAATATGGATTGGAATTTTAAGAGTAGTGCAGCTGGTTTTCAGTATGCTGCTTTGAAAACTCACATTTTGCTTTTGCAAGATGTTTTGTAATGTCTCATCAATATTATCTGTTGCCTAGGGTTACACTTCCAAATAAACATCCTGTTATACATATTCCTAAAAATATTTAACATTGGAATTATACTACCCGTATTTATGTATGTGAAAAATATCATGATTCAGAGAATTAGCTAAATATCTTAAACTCCATAGCTAACAGAAGTTGAAGCCACTATTTGAACCCATAATTATTTTTATGTGTTTTCATTGTGTCTATGCCATATTGGGAGCAAAACAAGGCACTGCAGTGCAGTTAAGTTCATCTTATTTTAATGTCCTATGTATATGTATATGGGCATACAAAGACATACATGATGCCATTCTATATTTTTATTTCCAACTAATCCCTTTGCCACTATCATACTGATGTGAGTTAATATATATCCTTAAATAAAGACAGAATTATCAAAACATTCTCACTTGCAGAAATCATCAGCATGATAATATTTTTCTAACCAGATAAGAAACACGTTTGTGCATTACAGCCTTGGGGGTATGTGCCGTTAATTACATATGCCCAGAAGCTGACATGATTAGAAGTGTGAAATATAAATTCTTCAAGTGACCAGAAATCTCTTTCCACTTGACAATGTTTATCTCTTTTAAAGCTAAATTATTACAGAAGATGGAAAGTAATTTTAAAGATAACCATTAAATAAAAGACAACTGACCCAAAAATGTTGACAACTGAGTCTCTAGTTATTTTAGAAAGAGGCAATGACAACTATTTGAGAAACCAGATCAAGATTGTACCAAAAAGAAAACTACAAGCCAATTTCTCTTATAAATATTGAAGAGAAATTGTAGTAGTATGGGACTCTTTTGTTGTATAGCTTAATTTGAAATGCCAGATACAAAAGTTTCTACATTAATCATATGGAATAAAATTCAAACTATTCTTTCTATAATTATATCCAGTGCTCAGTAAACTTCCAAAAAGCAATTTAAATTCCATTTTTAATTCTTTTTCCACAGCTACACAGCTTTAAGATTTTCTTCAATATTGACCCACATGGATTTGATCCATTGGGAATGAATTCATGCTTTACTTTAAATTCAATTGTATTTTTTTTTTGGCTAAACTTGGACTCACAAGTTTTAGATACATTTACCTGTTCCACACAGGATTACTCAGTCATTCTATTGGTTTTAGAATTACCATATCTTATATTCATGAGATCTAAGTCTCATTTTTATAAGAACTAAAAGTGTCAAAGTCAAGTTAGCCATAAATATGTTATCATGTTTGGCAATTTTATTAAAACCATGTACAAATAAACCTGAATTACCAGAAACTTTTTGACTAATGAAGCAACTGAAGACTAAGTCTTGCATCTACTATATGAAATCTCAGGGAAAAACAGCCTTAGTTAAAATAGCAATCAAATTATTGCAAAGACATTCATAAATACACCCACATAAACACACTTCATAAGTTACGATGATGAAAGTTAAAAATCCAAGCTTTTGAGTGCTTTATTTAGTGTTCTTCTAAATGCGTTTAAACAGAAAATCTTTAAAAAAAGTTCACGACAGTCTTTTCTAAGTGGGGTCTGCATGCCATCTGCATCTGTCAGAATTACCCCAGATGCTTGTTAAAAATACAAATTCAGGGAGGCATCTTTGATCTACAAAATTAGAATCTTTTGGTATTGTTTAAAAAAAAATCTCCAGGAAATTTTTTTTGTGGGCAACACTTGAATCATTGCTTGATGAGGTATATTTTATTTTCCTATTCCATAGATGCAAATACAGAGCCTCTGATAGGTAAAATGACTTCTCCAATGTTGCTTTTAATCATTAAGAAATACTGGTTTAATTTAGAAATAAAATTTTAGAGACTGAAAAAGCTTTAAGAGAATTTATATATTTGAATGTGTAAACTGCTTAGGACTACGTTAAATTTTTATTTTTATGCTCTTATTAAAATGAAATGATGCCCCAATAAATTTAGTAGTATAACTAAACTTATCATACTCTCAGACAAATTGATTTAGAAGTATAAATTGAATAATCCATCAAAAGTTTTACATAACTAAAATATCAGTGTTTGCCAAAGCTATTTATCTTAACACTATCATACTAGAATGTTGTAAATCTTTCACTCTTTATTTGCCCATAAATAATAGGGTCATATTATATTTTTTTCTAAAGTAAAAAATGAAATAAAGAAGAAAATTCAATCTGAAATTAGAAACAGTAATGATGTATTTTTCAAATTAGAGAATGTAACATTATCAAGAATACCATGATGGATGAGAATTATCCAGAATTATCGAGTAGAAAAGACTATAAACTTTAGAGTCCCAACAACATTTTTATTTTTATTATGTTTCTAAAGTATTTAAGGTATTTATAGAGATATTGGGAAACCTAGAGCGATATTGGGATAGGTAATTAGAATATAGAGATATTGGCATAGATAATCTAATAAGGTGAAAGACTTAGTTTATGAATATTCTTTTTGCTGTTAGTACATGTCATCTCCCTTCGAATTGTTGTTGCTTTAAACACAATCAAGTTTTATTCTTACTTAAAGGAAATGGGAGTCATTTGACCTTGGGTCACAGTGGAAGCACTGTTAGTGGCCAAGCTGAGTTTGCAGTGCCAGCAGCATCATGTGTGCATTTTCCAGTAGTTACTGCTTGCCCGAAGCGGTCTTCAATTTCTAGCCAGATCTGTTCTGTCATGAGATTCAGAGTGTTATTCCTGTATCAGTAATATTCAGCTGGAACAACTCCAAAATCTAGTGATAAACTGATTTTCTTCTGAAATCATCGAGACTTGATTTTATTGCTTCCACCTATGAACCCTGACTGAAATATTTAGGTGACTGTTAGTTTTCTAGGTCTACTATTAACAGTGTAGCATGGACTGGATGGCTTATAACAATAGCAATTTATGTGTCTCAATTCTGAAATCTAGAAGTCTGAAATCTAGGTATCAGGAATGTCGGAAGAATCTATGCCTTGACTTTCTCTTGGCTCCTGGCAGTGGCTGGAAATCCTTGGTATTCTTTGGCTTGCAGCATAATTCAACCTTTTGTCTTTGTCTTCTCTCCTTTTCTTATAGGTGCACCCATCATATTGAGTTAAGGACACATAACCTCATTTTAACCTACATAATTCCATCTGTAATGATGTTATTTTCAAATAAATTTACATTTTGAGATATTGGGGATTAAGACTTCAACTACCTTTTGGGGGAACACAATTCAACCCTTAAAAGTATCATTATCTCAATTTCTTAATGAAAACTCTAGACTTAGAGGAATTAACGTGCCATCCAATTTTAAGAAGCTGGTAGAAATCAGGACCTAGATCCAATTCCAAGTCCATTTGACCCCAAAGTCCATTCTGTTTACTGCTATGCTAAATTGTACCATATAATTGAGAGCTAAATGAAACACTAACAGATGCCTTCACCTAAATATATTTGTTAAGTATGTCAGATAACTGCAGCTGCTTTGAAGCCCCCGTAATTGAAACTTAGTGTGCCCATTATTTCCGAATTAGCCTATATTCTCTTTGACAATTAGGCTATAATTATGCATGTTCTGGGTTGTTTTCTAACTATTAGTGGGAATTTTACACTGTCACTTTTTATACACTTGTAAGCCTTCAATCTCAATGGTAACTCTGCTCACCTTTTTTTTATTTTCTTAAGCTGCAGTTATATTGCAATTCAGGGAAATCAATTTTTATTTAAAAGCTATCTCTTCTTCATCAAAATGAAGAAATGTTACTGCACAACCTATAAGCTGCACAAATCCATAACACAGTATTTCGCATGGCTCAAAATAAGCATACTACAAAAGAATCCAGTTACCAAGGAAGCATCCAGCTTAGTCATGATGGAACTCTGGTCCAACTTAATGGAGGATAGAGATTATAAAGCAGAAGCACTTTGGGGAAGAAGTAGATCCTGACAGAGTATAAACAATTCAAACTGGAAGAATCGAAGACTGGCACACAGATTCATTGGTACATTAAGCAGAAAGAAAAAGAAAGCTCATATTGACTGATTATTATCTGCAGGACATATTTCAATGTAAAGCTAAGAAACTTGGAAAAAAAAGAACATACAAGGAATGAAGAAATAATCTAGAATATGAAGGCAAAAGAAGCTTGGGAATTATTTGAAACACCTAGAGGGCCGATGGTCTGTAGCTTCTCTACTCTGGTAGCAGTGATGGAGGGGCTGGGGTGGCCCTAGGATGGGTTCATTTGCTCAGTGCAGCAGGGTAGACAGACACACTGAACAAGGCTAGGAAGGAAAAGAGGCTTTATTAACTGTTGGGAGACCAGAAATGTACAATTTCAAATCAGGCTCCCATTAAGGGTTTTTCTTACAGATTATAAACCAGTTGAAACAAAGAAAGTTAATTATCAGGCTGATATTCCTAAAGAATTTGAGGAGAAATTAGTTTTTGCTTTAATCTTAAAATATTCATGATACCTGGGGTTTGATAATCTTGGAGTGATAAGGATGGTGGTGGTGGTATGGATGTGAATGCACAGTTTAAGATGGATGTGATGATACAGGTAACAACGGATGTGAGTAAAGATGGGGAAGCGCATATTTATACATTATTGGTGGAACTAAATCTGGTTAATGTTAAATCTGTAGCTCTGTGTGCCTCCTGACAGGTGAGCAAGGGTTATATTGAATTTTTCTAACATTATATGGTAAAGTGCAATGCCTTAATATTTAAGCTATACTGTTTTTTTCTTTTCTAGTACTACAGCAGAATCAGATTATAGAAGCATCATAGATGTGTTGGTTATACAGGAAGACATGGCTAAAATTTACTTTCATAAAATGAATTGCCCCATTCTGACCTTATCAATCTTATAGGAAAAACACAACATATGAAAGTCCAGAAATTATTTTTATGGAGAGGCCCCATCTCTCTTTTTGAATATGCCTTATCTTGTCTCTGCAATTCTTCTCTATTTCCCCTCTTCATTCACTCAGGCATTGACTTTGCTTCCATTATGTTCCAAATTTAACATTTCATTCCATGAGCCTCTTCATCCGCTGTTTTTTCCTTATCTTATATTTATCTTTTACTTCATGCTTATTTCCAACAAATCAGATGGTAAAAACAGTATAGCCTTGACAAATTATTACAAAAATATATTCAAGGATGGCCCTAGAAGAGTCATCCTTGCTGGCATTGGTAACAAGTCTCATCTAGACAATTGCAGTGAAGGAGAAGAAAAATAATATGCTTGTTTACTGTTTTTCTATCTTCTGAAGTTATGAATGTATGCTAACAAATTCAGTTTAGCAATACCCAGGGAATAGGGACGTTAATTTTATATAGACAGTACAATGGCAAATTCCTGCAATAATATTCTTCCAAGAAAAATTATAAAGTTACAAGCCAAAAAAGAAGTTGTGATTTTCTCAAGGGTAGCCTCAACTAAAATAAATCGTGCTACGGTGAAAATTCAGTTGCCATGGCTATTTAGAGGAGACTGGCTTGGGCTCAAGAAGCTAGTCTGCACAAATTTGGACCTACTTCAGAAAAGGTAGATTTTACATTTACAGCATAACTTTGTATTTCTTCATAAAATACTGTCTCCAAATGATGGACTATGTGAAGGTGCCTGATCTTTTACTGAATAGTTGAATTATATTACACCTAATACTGAATAGAGAGCATTTTGGTAATAAGTGACAGAGCTATGATTTGAACCCTGAAATGTTAAGCTCCACAAAATCTACCTTCTATTCAGAACTATACTTCTTCCTTAGAATACACAGTTTTTCTTTCATTTAAACTTCTTTGTTTGGTGTACAAAATCGGTTCTTTAAATTTTTGATAATATGGCTATCCATAACAACATTAAAATAGTTTAATGAAAGTATTGCATTCCAAACACTTTACCCTCCCCATATCCCTGTCAGCAATTGGTTGCGAGTTAATTGCAGATTAATATAATAACTAATATCAAAAACCCTATTTTATGATAAAATGTTAAAGTTGATATGGCATTGTTACTTTGACAAATCCAGACTTCTCAAAATATTAATTTATGGTAAGGGTAATCAGCTTTCGTTCAATTAATCCAAATACTTAGAAAGGCATTGAAATTTTCATGAATATTTCTTGAGATAATTAGAAAGTTTCTATATTTATGGTGTACTGACATCTCATAAATATCACATTGTACTTTTATCTTCATATGTACTCCTTATCACTAAATATAGAAAATGGTAATTAGCCTTAGAAATATCCATTAAACATGAAGGAAGATAAATATAAAGACTGAATATCATATATTCATTAAAATGCACATAGTAAAAATATTGCTTTTTCTTCAGTTGTAGTTGTTAACATGGTAAAATATTGTCAAACAAAAAATCAGAAAATCAACCTAACCACTATGTAATAAAATTTTACCATATTAAAATTTCAGGTTAAGCTAGTAAGAGCTTAACATTCTGAAACAATAATTTATTTTAATGAAATCAAAAACAAAATAAAATATCAATAACAATTAAATAGGTTAAAAAATTCCTTAAGAAAATATAACCATATTATGTATGTTAAAATGTCCAAAGGAAAAGGAGGTAAAATATAAATGCAAACTAATATAGTTATTAACACAAAACTGCATGCCTTGATACAATTATTTAACAATGTTTAATAATTTGAACATTGAGGGACTGCTCCTTTAGGCCTCTGATTTATCAGTGCAAAGTTCTATCTTTATTCCTGTTGTAAAACATAGTTGTAAACAGCATAGCTAATTATTTGGATCTGTTCTGTCAGTCAGTGTTCCATAATGGACTAATTTCTCAGTATAATTAAGAAATTGTGCTGGTCATTGTTTTGTTTTATTATTTATAACTGAAGGTTACTTTTTAACATGATTTTATTTCCGCAGAGATAATTCCTTTATTACATATGTCTATGTATTTTATATATATATATTTATATAT
>JAQZBX010013907.1:18060-39349 GCA_029593785.1 Cabassous unicinctus | reverse complement strand
AGAAAACAGAACAAAAGACTTAAATTATGTACTTATTACTTTTCAAAAGATTGTTAAGCAAATAGTTTGACAAATTTTTAAAGCCTTAAACAGCCAGGCTGTCATATTCTTTGCTTATAATTTTCTCTAATATTTATTCCAAAATAAAGCTCAACATCAAATTTAATAATGCCCTGAACACAAGGAAACTTAAATTATTACAGTGGAACCTACTCATGATTTGGTGGTTTAGAGATGGGATTACTATTTGAGTATGGGCTAACTATGTTATGATACATTTTTAAAGTAAGTGGTAGCCTTTCATTACTTTATGTCTTGGAAAAACTTTAAACATATACAAAAAATTGAGAAAACAGTATAATGAAGCATCATGTATCTGTAATTCAGCTTCAATACTGATCAACTCATATCTTCACCCATTTCTCCTATATTAAGTGAATTGCAGACATCATATCATTTAATCCATAAATATTTCACTAATGTTGTTCTAAAAAATATCTTTTAAAATAATTCACAGCCACCCTGAAAAAAAAAACCCAGTAATTCCTCAATATCTACAAATATACAACGTTCAAATTTCTAATCCTTCTCCCTTTCTCTCCCTCCCTTCCTTTCTCTCTTCCTAGTTTTTGTTTAACTGAGGATCCAAATGAAATCAACACAATGTGATTGAGTAACATCTATCTTAAGTCTTTTTTATAGGTTTCCCCTACATCTCATTTTCTTGCAATTTAATTGAAGAAACTAGATCACTTATCCTGTTGTTCCCCACAGTCTAGATTTTGCTGATTATATTCCCATGGTGTCTTTTAATAAATTCCTCTATTTCCTGTAAATTAAATGAAACTGAAGGCTTGATTAGATTTAGGTTTGCCTCTTATTTGCTTGTTTATTTTGGGGAGGCTCTGAGGACACTACTTCATAGGTGGTATTCCATAAGGATGTGCAATATGTCTGGACATACCTTTTTTTGTGATATTTATAGCTGAAGATAATCCATGCCAAGATCCATTAACTACAGAGGCAAGAAGACAGTGGGTTAAAAATACTTAAAGTACTGAAGGAAAACAATTGCCATCCAAGGATTTTATATCCATCAAGATTCTCTTTCAAAAATGAGGGAGAAAAAATAAATTTAAAAAAAAGAGGGAGAGATGAAGACATTCCCAGATAAACAAAAGCTTAGGGAGTTTAGCACCACCAGACCTACGGTGCAAGCAATGCTAAAGGGAGTTCTTCTGACTGAAAGGAGAGAACACTAGACAGTAGTTCAAAAGAGGCATAAAGATATACATGCCAGTATCATTGTATTGTGTGTGTAACTTAACTTCTTCCTACAGGAGGTAAAATCCAAATGCATGAAAAGTAGTGATATATCTATGATTTTGGACATACAATATACAAATATATAATTTATTTTAAAAGTACACAAAAAGGTACAGGAATAAACAGGTATAGGGTACAGGAACAGTGCATGTGTATGCTATTGAAGTCAAGTTGGCATTAAATCAAATATGATTGTTATATATTTAGGATGTTATTTTAACTTCATGGTATCCACAGGGAAAATAAATGAGAAATATACCCAGAAAAAAACGAGAAAGGTCTCATTATGGCACAATACAAAATATCAAATACATATGAAAGTAGGCTTTAACAGAAGAACTAAGGGACAGAAAAGGCATAAGACTTACAAAGATTAAAATACAAAATGAAAGAATAAAGTCATGCATTACCAGTAATTGCTTTAAATATAAATGGATTAAACTTTCCTGTCAAAAAGTCAGAGTGATGGAATGAATAAAAAAGCATGATCCAACTATATTCTGTCTGCAAGAGACTCACCATAAATTCAAAGACATAAGTATTTTGAATGTGAAAGAATGGGAAAAAAATATACCATGTAAGAGGTAACCAAAAGAGAGCCCTAGTAATATCTAGCTATAGTAATATCAGATAAAACAGACATTAATTGAAAAACAGTTGAAAGGGACAAAGACGGTCATTATATACTGATAAAGGGGTCAGTTCAACAGAAAGACATAATTATAATTATATATGCACCTAACAGCAAACCCTCCAAATACATAAAGCAAATATTGGCAGATCTAAAGGGAGAAACAGATGTTTCTACAATAATAGGAGATTTTAACATACCATTTTCAATAATGGTTAGAACATCTAGACAGAAGAACAATAAGAAAATACAAGACATGAAAGATACTCTAAACCAACTAGACCTAACAGACATATACAGAACACCGTATCCAACAACAATAGAACACACATTCCACTCAAGTAGATATGGATCATTCTCCAGGACAAACCATATATTAGAATATAAAATAAGTCTAAATAAATGATAAAATATTGAAATCATAAAATATAACTTCTCCGACCACAATGGCATAAAGTTACATATCAATAACAGAGGGAGGAATGGAAAATTCACAACTATGTGGAAATTAAACAATGTACTATTAAACAACCAATAGGTTAAAGAGGAAATCACAAGGGAAATTAGGAAATATCTGGAGGCAAATGAAAATGAAAATACAATATACCAAAACTTATGTGATATAGAAAAGTTAGTGCTGAGAGGGAAATGTATAGCTCTAAATGCTTACATTAAAAAAGAAGAGGGGAGTAGGTATAGCTCAGTGGTTTGAATGCCTCCTTCCCATGTACGAGGTCCTGGGTTCAATCCCTGGTACCTCCTTAAAAAAAAAAAGAGGTAGTGATGTCATCAACATGGCGATGGAAGACACCCCCTGGAAAAGTCTTACCTCACAATCAACTAGTAAAAGGATAAAAATCCTACCTGCTTGGAACTCCGGAGGATGACAGACTGGAGAAAGATTCCACAAATGTTGAATTGAAGAAAAAGAGAAAATATTTCCAAAATTAGGTAGGACATTTTCATCCCAGACCTGCTAGTCCAGAATCCTACACCTCACTCTATCTCACACAACTTAGAAGTCGCAAAGAGGCAGCACAACTCAGGTCCCTTTTGCAGCAGATGCAGGCCACAGAGCCACTCAAACACAGCAAAGAATTAGAATCCCATGCATATCCAACACAAAGATGTAAGTCTGCAGAGAACCAAAGCAGAACACAAGCAGCTGAGGAGTGCCACATACAAAACTGCCTCTGGGAAAAAGAGAGAGATAGAGAGACACTGCGGCAGAACTATTGGGGAGAAGTGCACACACTCAATCCAGTCTATGTTTGCTGGACCCACCCAAAAGCAAAATGGACCTTTCTGGATTGACCCTATCTGGCTCCCTGGGGCAGGATACTCTAATGCAGAAGAAATGAGAGGCAGAAAAGCCTCACGGTGGGGTGGGGGTGGGTGGAGGAAACCTGAACTGCTCTAAGAGAAGATGGGTCCCCGAACTGAAAAGTGTAAGGACAAGGGAGCACTGAGTGAGGAAGAGAATTCAAACAAATCACAGGAGCTGGGGAAAAAAATTCTGCACAAAAACAGAAGAGATCAATATTCCCAGAGAAGGAACAGAAGAAAGGAAGCTTGCTTTCTCCTGGAAGTGAAACAATTACACAAAAAGTGAAATCTCAGGGAACGGATGTGGCTCAAGTGGTTGAGCACTGGCTTCCCAAATACGAGGTCCTGAGTTCATTCCCTGGCCTCGGTACCTCAAAAAAAAAAAAAAGAAAAAGAAAAGAAATCTCAAAAATTGTACCACATATCATCCAGAGAAAGAATCAGGTGATGAAAGCTGAGAAAATCTGAACAGTTAAACAAGAGCTACTCTAAAGGTGTAGAAAAAGTTGGACAATATATCAAAGAAGAACCTAACACAAAACCAATCAACACTAAAACCCTAGGCAAAAGGAAGAAACTGACCTTCAGTGTTAACACATCAAAATAACCAAATGCCTAGAAATCAGCAAAAAATTATAAGCCACACTAAGAAACAGGAAGCTATGACTCAGTAAAGGGAACAAATTAAAACTTCGGTGGAGATAGAATTTGGAAAAACTAGTCAAAGAAGTTCAAACAAATCCCCTAAAAAATATTAAGACAATGTGTAAACATAAAGAAGAATTTGAAAGTTTAAAAGGAAACACAGTAATTATGAGGATGAAAGGCACAATAATGGAGATTAAAAATACACCAGAGGCATACAACAGCAGATTTGAACCAGCAGAAGAAAGAACCAGCAAACTAGAAAACAGGAAAATCAAAATCATACAGTCAGAAGAACAGATAATGAAAAGAACAGAAAAAATTGAACAGGGTCTCAGGGATTTGAGTGCCAGCATAAGCCCACAAACATACATCATGGGTGACCTAAAAGGAGAAGAAAAGGGAAAGGGGGCAGATAGAGTATTTGAGGAAATAAATGGCCCCAAATTTCCCCAAATATACATGTCCAAGAAGCACGACATACTCCAAACAGAATTAACCCTAATAAGTCCTACTCTGAGACACATACTAATCAGAATGTCAAATGCCAAAGATAAGAGAATTCTGAAAGCAGCAAGAAAAAAGTGATTCATCATATACAATGGATCCTCAATAAGACGAAGTGCCGATTCCTCATCAGAAACCATGGACGCAAGAGGGCTAGTATGATATATTGAAGGTACTGAAAGAGAAAAACCACCAGCCAAAAATTCTTAATCTAGCAAAACTGTCCTTCAAAAATGAGGAAGAGTTTAAAATAGTCACTAACAGAAACTGAGTTTGTCAACAAAGACCTGCCCTACAAGAATTACTAAAGGGAATTCTGAAAGTTGAAAAGAAAAGACAGGAGAGAGTGGCTTGGAATAGTGTGAAGAAATGAATATCTTCAGTAACGGTAACTAAAACGGTAAATACAAAACCCAATAATATTGTATCCTCAATATACAACACTCTACTCTTTAATTTCCATGAGTCAGAATACAAGTAAACCAGAAAAAGTCATCTTTCCTGATAATGGACATACAAAATATATAGAGGAAATATAAGACAAAAACAGCATAAAGAGGGGAAACAGATATGGGAGCAGAAAACGTATAGGCCATTGAAGCTAAGTTGGTATCTTTCAAATTAGTAGGTTACAGACGTAGATGGTGTAATACAACCCCCAGGGTAACAACAAAGAAAGTATTTAAAATATATACAAAAATAGAAATGAGAATGGGGTCCTAATCACAAAAGGGCTCATCACAAAAGATCAACTACACAGAAAAAGAGGTTGCAATAAAAGAAAAGGGAGACAAGATATATATATGACATAAAAACCAATTGGCAAAATGGCTAAAATATACCTTTACAACAACAACACTGAATGTTAATGGACTAAACTCACCAATCAAAAGATACAGATTGTCCAAACAGATTTAAAAAAAAGCATGATCCAACTATATATTGTTTACAGGAGAGTCACCTTAGACCCAAAGACACACATAGGTTTGAAAGTGAAAGGATGGAAAAAAATATTCCATGCAAATAGTAACCAAAAAAGAAATGGGGTAGGTATACTAACATCATTAAAATAGATGGTAAGTCAAAAGCTGATAAAAGAGACAAAGAAGGACATTATATATTAATAAATGGGCCAATCCACCATGAAGAAGTAACAATTATCCACCTAACGACAGTGCCCCAAATTACATGAGAAAAACAAAGACAAAACTGATGGGAGAAATGGATATCTCTACACTGGAAACATCAATACACCACTCACATCAATAGATAAAAAATCTAGACAGAAGAACAACAAGGAAACAAAAAACTTGAATAATAATATATACAGAACACTGCACCCCAAAACAGCAGGATACGTATTATTCTCAAGAGCACATGGATCATTCTCCAGGATGGACCACATGTTGGGTCACAAAACAAGTCTCAAATTTTAAAAGATTGAAATTACATAAAGCATCTTCTCTGACCATAATGGAATGAAGCTGAAAATCAATAACAGGCAGATTACTGGAAAATCCACAAATTTATGGAAGTTAAGCAACACACTCTTAAACAACCAAAGGGTCAAAGAAGAAATTATAGGGGAAAACGATAAATATAATGCAATGAATGAAAATGAAAACACAACATATCAAAACTTCTACAAAGACAGTGCTGAGAGGGAAATTTATAGCCCTAAATACTTATGTTAAAAAAGAAGAAAGACCTAAAACTACACCCCTAAAGGAACTAGTAAATGAACAGCAAACTAAACCCAAAAGCAGCAGAAAGAAAGCAATAACTAAGATTTGAGTAGAGAAAAATGAAATAGAGGAGCAGATGTGGCTCAAGCAGTTGGGCGCCCACCTCCCACATGGAGGTCCTGGGTTCAGTTTCTGGTGCCTCCTAAAGAAGACGAGCAGACACAACGAGCTGACGCAATGAGCAGGGAATGGATGTGGCTCAAGCAGTTGGGCACCCGCCTCCCGCATGGGAGGTCCCATGTTTGGTTCCCAGTGCCTCCTAAAGAAGATGAGCAGACAACGAGCAGACACAATGAGCAGAGACAACAAGCAGGGGCAATGAGCAGAGGCAATAAGCAGACACAGCGAACAGACATCTCGGGATGGGGGAAGCATTCTGATCTAAAAAAAAGTGAAACAAGTTACTCTTCTTTAAAAAAAAAAAAAAGAAATAGAGGGAAAAAAATTAGAACATTAACAAAACTAAAAGTTGGTTCTTTGAAAAGATCAATAAAATCGACAAGTCCTTAGCTAGACTGACAAAGAGAAAAAGAGGAAAGACAAATAAATGAAATCAGAAATGAGTGGGGGGATATTACTGCTAACCCCACAGGGAAAAAAAAAGGATCATAGGACGATACTATGAACTGTATGCCAACAAATTAGATAACCTAGATGAAATGGACAATTTCCTAGAAATATACAAACAACCTACACTGATTCTAGAAGAAACAGAAGATCTCAACAAACCAATTACAAGTAAAGAGATTAAATCAGTCATCAAAATTCTCCCAACAAAGAAAAGACCAAGACCAGAAAGGTGAATTCTACTGAACATTCCAACAAGAATACCAATCTTGATCAAAGAGTTCCAAAAAAATTGAACAAGAGGGAACACTACCTTAACTCATTCTATGACACCAAGATCACCCTAAAATCAAAACCAGATAAAGATACCACAAGAAAAGAAAATTAGAGATCAACATCTGTTATGAATATAGATGCAAAAATTCTCAACAAAATACTAGCAAATTGAATCCAACAGTACATTACAAGAATTATAAACCATAATCTAGTGGGTTTTTGTTTTTTTTTTTCCTCTTTTTTTCTAGTAGGTTTTATCCCAGCTATACAAGATTAGTTCAGGAGTGGATGTGGCTCAAGCCATTGAGTGCCCTGCTTCTTACATGGGAGGTCCTCCTGGGTTCCGTTCCTGGTATCTCCTAAAAACAAGGACAAACAACAAACAAACAAATGAAAAAACCAACTCGGGAGCCAATGTGGTTCCATGGTTGAGCACCAGCTTCCCACTTATGAGGTCCCAGGATCAATCTCCGGCCCCAGTACCTCAAAAAAAAAAAGAAAAAAGAAAGAAAGAAAGAAACAGCTGGGCCAAGAGATTTCAGGCCTCTGAAATAAAAGATAAAATTACAAAAAAAGTGGTTTAACGTAAGAACAGCAATTAATGTAATATACCACATTAACAAAACAAAGGGGGAAAAACACATATTCATCTCAATTGATGCAGAAAAGGCATTTGACAAAACCTACCATGCTTTCTTCATAAGAACACTTAGAAAAATAGGAATAGAAGGAAACTTCCTCAACATGATAAAGGACATTTATGAAAAACCCACAGGTAACATCATACTCAATGATGAAAGATGGAAAGATTTCCCTCTAAGATCAGGAAGAAGACAAGGATGCCAACTGTCACCACTGTTATTCAACATTGTAGTGGAAGTTCTAGCCAGAGTAAGTAGACAAGAGGAAGAAATAAAAGGCATCCAAATTGGAAAGGAAGAAGGAAACCTTTCCCTATTTGTAGATGGCATGATCCTACATACAGAAAATCCAGAAAAATCCACAACAAAGCTCCTAAAGCTAATAAATGAATTCATCAAAACGGCAGGGTACAAGATCAACACTGAAATATAGTAGTGTTTCTATATACTAGCAATGAACAATTAGAAGAAATCAAGGGAAAACCTCCACTGATAATAACAACTATTTAATAACTATTTAGGAATAAATCTAATCAAACATATAAAGGACTTGTATACAGAAAACTACAAAACATTGCTACAGAAAATCAAAGACCCAAATATGTGGAAAGACAGTCCTTGTTCAAGGAATGGAAGACTAAATATTGATAAAATGTCAGTTCTACCCAAAGTGATTTACAGAGTCAACACAATCCCAATCAAAATTCCAGCCACCACCGTATAGTCACAGAATAAAAAAAAATTTTTTTAATCCATGGAACTATACTACATAAACAGTTAACCCTAAATTAAACCATCGACTTTAATTAATAGTACAATTTTTAAAATGTGCTATCATCAGTTGTAACTAATGTTCCACACCAATGCAAGCTGTTGTTGGTGGGGTGGTGTATGGGAATACTGTATTCTATACATGGTTGTTCTGTAAAACTTGTCTAATAAAGAGAAAAAAATTCCAACCACCTTCTTTTTACAAATGACAAAGCCAATCATCAAATTTATATGGAAGGTTAAGGGCCCTGAATAGGCAAAGCCATCTTGAAAAGAGAAGAAGAAAAGTTGGAGGACTCATACATCCAGGTCTTAAAACTTATTACAAAGCCACAGTAATCAAAACAGCATTGTACTGGCACAAGGACAGACACATAGACCAATGGAATTGAACTGAAAGTTCAGAAATCAACCCTCACATTTCGGGCCAACTGATTTTTGAAAGGGGGCAATGCCCATTCAATTAAGAAAGAATTGTCTCTTCAACAAATGGTGCTGAGAAAACTGGATCTCTATATAGAAAAGAACGAAGGTGGGCTCTACCTCCCACTGTATACAAAAATCAACTCAAAATGGATCAAAGACCTAAACATCAGTCAGAACTATCAAATTCCTAAAAGAAAACATAGAGAAGAACTTCAGGACCTAGTGTTAGGCAATGGTTTCTTAGACTTTACACCCAAAGCACAGCAACAAAAGGAAAAATAGATAAATGGGACTTCATCAAAATTAAAAACTTTTGTGCATCAAAGGACTTTATCATCAAAGTGAAATGACAGGCTACTCAACAGGAAAAAATATTTGGAAACCACACATCCAATAAAGGGTATGTATCAGAATATATAAAGAAATCCTTCGACTGAACAACAGAAAGGCAGACAACTCAAGTTAAAAATGAGCAAAAGATTTGAATAGACATTTCTCCAAAGAGGATATAAAAATGGCTAAAAAGTACATGAAAAGATGCTCAATATCAATTAGCTTTTAGGGAAATGCAAATAAAAACCACAATGCAATACATTTCACACCCACCAGAATGGCTCCTATTAAAAAACAAAAACAAAAACACACATAAAAAAACAGAACTCAGGAAAATAGCTGGAGGACAAGCAAAAATGGCCTGGAAAAAAATGTTTTAGGGTTTAAGACACCAGGGGAAGGCAGGATACCACCCAGAAAAGAGGCACACAGGAAAAGAATCTCAACAGAAAGACTGTTAGTAAAAACTGCAGCTACAGCTGCTGGCATCCCTCCCCCTATCCCCCCTGCCCCCCCACCCCCCACCCCAGCAGACAGCTTTGAATTCTCTGGCCTCTGGCTTTGAACAGAGGGGGCTGCAGGAATCCACCTCCCTAGGAAATGGGAGAAAGAGGGACACAGCCTATGGCTGATTCAGGTTTTGGCCAACAAATTTTGTCTCCTGTGTCCCAGGAGCACTTCCAAGCTGGGTGGGGCTGCACCACTGTTTGTCCTGCAGGAGAGTAAAGAGACCGGACCCTCTCAATCACTGTCCCTACTGACTGGGACTGGTTGATGAGGAATTATTTCCTACCCAGGAAAAGGAAGGGGGGCTGCAAGCAAAGGCTGGAGAACTGCCTCTAAGAAACTCTGAATTGTGAGGCTCTGAATAGCCTCGAGGCAGAAGCCTCTGTCACATTATTGCTGTCTGTGTTGCATGCTGGCTTTGAACTGAGAGGGCTGTCAAAGATCGCCATCTGCTGGTGGATCAATGAAGTGCATGTGAGGAAATTAAAAGTAATTAAGAGAAGTTTTATCTGACCTTCACACTCTCCGTCCCCAAGGCCCTTAGGAAGCATATCTGCAACCCATTACTGGGACCATGGCCCAGATTTGAGCAACTAACAGGGACAATCCTAAAGACCAAGAACAGGTTGAACCAAGAATCAAAAAAATGGCAGTAACACACAGCCTCCCACCACTAAATCCCTACAAAAGAGAGAAATTGAGCATCAGAGTAAACTCACTATCATAATCAGATGCCTAGACATCAGTAAAAAAAAAACAAGCCACACTAAAAAAATGTAAGAAATGGCCCAAGCAAAGGAATATAACAAAGCCCCAGATGAGACACAGGATTTGAGACAACTTAAATCAATGAGGTTCATACAAATCTCCAAAATCAAATTAATGAGTTGAAAGACAATATGGCTAAAGAGATAAAGGATATCAAGAAGACACAGGGCGAGCACAAAGAATTTGAAAAGCTGAACAGAAAAATAACAGAGCTTATGGGAACAAAAGACTTAATAGGTGAGACCAAAAAACACATTAGAGGCATACAACAGCAGACTCAAAGTGACAGAAGAAAGAATATGTGATATTAGAAGACCAAACAGCTGAAACTGAAGAGAGAGAAGAACAGAAAGAGAAAAGAATGGAAAAAAATTGAGCAGGGGCTCAGGGAGATATGACAATGGAAAGTCAAAGGAAATATGTTCATAGCAGCATTGTTCACAATTGCCAAAAGATGGAAACAACCCAGGTGTCCATCAACCAATGACGGATGGATAAGCAAACTGTAGTGTATACACGCGATGGAAGATTATGCAGCTGTAAGAAGAAATGAAGTTGTGAAGCATATGGCAACATGGATGAACCTCGAGGACATTATGCTGAGTGAAGCAAGCCAGACACAAAAGGACAAATACTGTATTGTTGCCCTATTATGAACTAAATACATTGTGTAAACTTGTGTAGTTAATAACTAGAATATAAATCACCAGAAAATAGAATAAGGTCAGAGAATGGAAAGCTGAGGGTTAATATGTGCACAATTGGTAAAAAGGTTGTTAATCTCTGAAAATGAACAGAAAAGTTGAAAGCACATCATAGTGTTTGTAACTAGCAGTGTTATTATATGAGTATGACAGTGGTTGAAAGGGTAAGTCTAAGATCACGTATATTACTAGAAGGAAAGCTAAAAAATCTAACATGGGACTGTATAGCATAGTGAAACCTTATGTGAAATATGAATATGGGTAATACTGCATATGTAGGACTGTTTTCCTTTGAAACTGAACAAATGTTTGTTAATGTTACAAGATGTTAATATCAGGCAAAAAAAACCCCAACAACAATCAAAAACACATTATGCTAAGTGAAAGAAACCAGACACAAAGAACTACATTTTGTGTGATTCCATTTATATAAAATGTAAATATGAATCAATTTATCAAGATGCAAAATTAAAAAAAAACAAACCAGAAAATTACAACTGTTGGAGAGGATGCAGAGAAATCAGAACAGCCACTGTGGAAGACAGTTTTGAGTTTCTCAGAAAGTTAAGTATAGAATTACCATATGACCCAGCAATCCCTCTACTATGTATGTACCCAAAACAATTGAAAGCAGAGACTCAAACAAATATTTGCACACCAATGTTCATAGCAGCATTTTTCACAATTGGCAAAAGATGGAAGCAACCCAAGTGTTCATCAACCAATAAATGGATAAACAAAAGGGGATATATACACACCATGGAATGTTATTCAGCCATAAAAAGGAATAAAGTTCTAATACATGCAACAACATAGATGAACCTTGAAGACATCATATAAGTGAAATAAGCCAGACACAAAAGGACAAATATTGTATGACTGCATTGATACAAAATAATTAGAATAAGCAAATTCTGAGTCAGAATCTAGAATACAGCTGACTAGTGGTGGGGAAGGGAAAGGGAATTAATGCTGAATTAAGGTAGAAAATACACCGAGTTTCTATTTGGGATGATGGAAGAGTTTTGGTAATGGATGGTGGTGATAGTAGCACAACATTGTGAATATAATTAACAGCAATAAATTACATATTTGAATGTGGTAAAAAGGGATAATTTTAGGTTGTAAATTTGCTATTCAAATAAAATTTTTTTTAAATCTATGGAAATGCACAATATAAACAGTAAACATTAAGTTAAACCATGGACTATACTTAATAGTACAATCATAAAAATGTGCTTTCATCAACTGTGAAAAATGTACCACACCATTTGTAAGGTGTGATACATAATAGGGTGGTATATGGGAACTCTATTTTATGCATGATTTTTCTGTAAACACACAACTTCTCTGAAAAAATAAGAAGATAAATCTAAAGGTGGGTTCCGATTTGGAATTAATGACATTGTTCAGGTTTGGAGATCTATATCTGGAAAAGATGAGTTAAACTCCTGGCATTGTACCAGTTGGATCAATTCTCTGCAAGTCATTATTATTATTAAATTCAGAAGTGTGACCATATGAGGGTAGACGAAATTACAAAAATAAACCTGGAACATAATGGGAAAAATACTAGATAAATGGGATCACACCTTTGGGGACTGGCTCTTTTCAATCAGCGTAATTCCTCTGAGATTCATCCAGTCTGTTGGCTGTATCAAGAGCCTGTTCTTTTTTATTGCTAAGTAGCATTCCATAGTACAGATGTACCAGTTTGTTTAATCATTCACCAGTTGAAGGACATCTAGGCTATTTCCAGTTTGGGGCCATTACAAATAAAGCTGTTCTGTACATTTGTGTACATTCTTTTATAAGAACGCAAGTTTTCATTTCTCTGGGATAAATTCATTCTGCCCCAGAGAGACCTAGCTTCCAGTGTGCACTTACTCCTTCAGGAGAACTTGATTGTTTGAACTTGGGCAGCTAGCCAGAAGCTTTGCAACTTTTGCTGAGTTGCTGACTCCAGGTCCGATAGTCCACCACTCAAGTGTCTGGCAGATGCCAATAGAAGAGTCAACAATATGGAGATAGTGACAAGAGGGGGCTTTAGGCAGTGGTGAGGTGCAGCCAGGAGGCAGGTGAAGGGAGCAAAGGTAAGGAGGGTCACCTGGCTTTGTCTCCATGGCTCGCACTGTTAGTCTGCTAGAGTGGTACTTGCAGAATGTAGAAAACAGGTGGTGAGCCAGATCTGGACTGAAGGCTGAGATTTCCTGTCCCTGTTATAGACTATCATATATCTCCAAAACTATAATGCAAGGTCCAAGTAGAACCCAAAACAGCACCTGGAATATGATAGTTACAGGATATTATTTGTTGACTGAATAAATGAATTAATGGACTATCATTTTCTTCTATGTGAATATAAAGAGAAAGCATTTACTATAAATAATGAACATGAAAATATGCTGATATAGAGCATATCTAGCAACCAGACCTTGATTTTTAATTTTTCAGTAAAAGGAACTGGGATCCATAGAGAAATGGCTAATTCTAGGACTGGGACAGGAAACTTACAAGATGAGCCTGGAGCATCTTGTAGTGCCAGAAAATAAGAGTGCTCAAAGGAAAAAGAAATTTACATTGATGGGAGTATGTCAAAGGGATAGAGGAACCAAAAGAAAGAGCTCTCAATGGCCAAAGCAAGAACAATTTGAGAAACAAAGTAGTATTGAATTAAAATCTAAAGTATAAAATAAATATCCATGACACCATACTGATATAAATAAATGAATGAATAAGTAAATAAGAATAAACAAATCTTCCTTATAGAAGAATTCCAAATAATTTAAGTAGATAGTCCACCCTCAAGAAGGAGCATAACTCCCCACTACTTAAGTGTGGGCTATGCATAGTAACTTCCAAAGGGAACAATATGCAAAGGGAGGGAAAAAAAGAGTTACTCTACAGTGGAGAAACTTGATTAACAACTGCCTCAGCCAGGTGATCAAGGTCAACATCAACAGTGATTAAGGCATGTCAGTAGTATGAACCCTTCATATGATGTGATGAGAATGGCACTTTACCTCTGTGATCTTCCTCCCCAAAACCCATAACCCCAGTCTAATCACGAAAGAAACAGCAGACAAATTCCAACAGGCAGGCATTCCACAACATACTGACCAGTATTCCTCAAAACTGTCAAGATCATCAAAAACAAGGGAAGGCTGAGAAACTGTCACAGCCAAGAGGAACCTAAGGAGACATGACAACTAAATGCAATGCCATATCCCGGATGAGACTCTGGAACATAAAAAGGACATTAGGGGAAAACTATGGAACTCTGAATAAAATATGGACATTAGTAAATACAATATAGCATCTCAACATTGGTTTATTAATTGTGACAAACATACCACACTAAGGTAAGATGTTAATAACAGGGGTAACTGGGTGTGGAACAGATGGGAAGTCTGTACTCTTCTCAATTTTTCTGTAAACCTAAAACTGTTTTAAAAATAAAGTAAGTCTATTAATGCACAAAAGTTTCTAGTTGTGAAGAAGTCCAATTTATCTATTTTTATTTTTGTTGTTTGGTATAAAGTCTAAGAATCCATTGCCTAATACAAGGTCCTGGAAATATTCCCCTATGTTTTCTTCTCAGAGTTTTATAATTTTAGTTCTTACATTTAGGTTGTTGATCTATTTTAAGTTCATTTTTCTATATGGTGTGAGATAGGGTCCATTTTCATTCTTTTATATGTGGATATCCAGTTTTCCCAGTACCTTTGTTGTTACCAGTATTCTTTTCCCATTGAGTAGATAAGATGATAATAGTTGAAGCTGTATTAGGGGTACATGAAGGTTCATTATTCTATTCTATTATTCTAGTCTCTCTACTTTTGTATGTTTGAAATTTTCCATAATGAAAAGATAAAACGATGACAAAAAAGTCTTTTGAAAATATGGTGATGTATGTAAAATAATAAAAAGGGAAAAAAAAAAAAAGATAGTACAGTAATGGTATCATGAGTTAATGTATTTCCTGGTCAGAAAGATCAATAATGGGTAATCAAATAACATCATGAATACTCAGTATACATTTCTTGTTCTATATCTAATTTACTTTTCAAGTAAAATTTCAAAGATTTCTTAAAGATAACCTTGTCTCATAATATCACCTGCCATTATATATTAGTCTTAGATAGGAAAAAAGCTGCTTGAAAATTCACTATATATTTTAAATTAAAAAAAAAAATTAGCAATTCCAAGGCTAGAAAAACCTTAGCAGGTCATTTAAAAAGGGAAGCAGGGAAGCGGGTGTGGCTCAATGGATAGAGCTCCCGTTTACCATATGGGAGGCCCCAGGTTTCCCGGGGCCTCCTTGTGAGGGCAGGCCGGCCTGCGCGGCACCGTGGGGATAAGCAGACACAGAAGACACACACAGCGAATGGACACAGTAAAACACAAGCAGCAAGGGGGGGATAAATAAATAAATAAATAAATCTTTAAAAAAAAAAAAAGGAAGCAAAACCCAGACTGAATCAAAACTTTTTACTTTATTCCAAAATCCCCTACAAACCAGGCTCCATTCAAATGCGGCTCATTCCCTTTCATTTGATTTTTAATACAAACAGATAAAAATGAACTTAAAAGTAATAATCATTTTACAAAAATTAATGTACTCAAGAGAAAAAAGATAACTTTGAAAAGAAAACAAACACATTAAAAGAAGGGAGAGAGATTTCTGAGCAAAATGAGTTAAGTAAGATCTACAAATAATGAAAGCTAATGCTGACTTAGAAAGTCAGAGTCTGACTGGGTCTGATCAGAGCATATGACAACCCACAAAACAAAATACATACAGAATATACTCATATTTCTTTTAGGAAATGTACAATCCTGTTATAAGTGTAGATAAAAACCTACTTCCCCCAGATAATTATATCTACCTCAGTTCACTCTTTCATTGTTTTTATATTACCTGGCTATTTCCTCTAAATATGCTTTGAAAATGTTAGACTCCACTGCTTAACTAAACATTTAAGATTTTTATACTATCTTAACTCAGAGATAACACTGCTAGAATTCAATAATGTAAAAATTAGCTGGCACCATGATTAAAACCAGAATCATTTTTCAAAATTCCTTTACATATTAAACAGTTTTTAAAACAATAGTGTATGATGGGGGATACATGGGAGGAAGCTCATCTGGGCATACATAGAAGGCATATAAATGTGTTCAAATATTCATGGAGCGTTGTCATGGTGGGTGCAGATTTACACAACCAAAAGAATATTGAATTCCCATTCTGGGAAGCGCTGCTACATTCTCTAATGGAACAGCAAGAATCCCCTGAGTAGAGAGGCAATGACTAGTGAAGGAGGATGGTCTACTGACAGGTCCTTGATATTGATGACTGTGCTTATGAACCTTAACTCTTGAAATTGAAACTTAGCCTAGTATTATAGGGTGCCTAAGAGTTACCTCCTGAGAGCCTCCTTGTTGCTCAAATGTGGCCTCTCTCTAAGCCAAACTCAGCATTTAAATATATTACCTTCCCCCCAGCATGGGACATGACTCCTGGGGATGAGCCTCCCTGGCACCGGGGGAGTACTACCAAGCACCAACTAGCAATGCAACTGGAAAAAGACCTTGACCAAAAGGGGGAAAAGGTAAAGACAAATGAGTTTATATGGCTAAGAGACTTCAAAGTGAGTCAGGAGGTCATCCCAAGGTTACACTTATGCACGTCTCAGCAGGATCTCATTGACTGCCAAAGTAGATACTACCCCAAATAGTGGGGCTCCTGAGGGCTCTGGAGACATCCAGACACTATAGTTAGGGCAGATAGTTCAGGAGTTAGGTGCCTTGCCAGTGGGTCCTACTTTGGAATTTATGCTCCCCAGTGTGACAGAGTTGGACTCAGTTGTGGTTTCCCTACACATGGCTCTTCTGTCTTTCTATTTGAACCTATAATATTGTACTAGAGTTGGTAGCTGTACGTCCAGGAGACTTAAATCTTTGGGTTGTCCATGTGCCAGACGGGCCCTGAATCTCAATGGAGCTGCAACACCTACTCTCCAGTTCGTCGGTCTCACCCAGGACAACTAACAAGGAGGTGATAATGGACAACCACTGTACCAAGGAATGGAGAGAGTCTACAACTGCAAGCAAGAGAGTCCCAGCCATCAACCCTATGGGATCGAAACCCTCTCTCAATTAGAGGTGGAGTGGACATCACAATTACAGAATCCTCAGGTTTGGGGAACGAACTATGGACTAAAGGAGATTAACTGGTATTCTACTATAGACTCACTGTGATTCTAGCAATGGATAAAATTGTATCATTGATGTGGAAGCAGTGGCCACAGGAAGTTCTGAGGGCTGCAAGAGGGAAAAACAGGTGTCATACAGGGGCATTTTCGGGACTTGGGAATTGTCCTGAATGACACTGCAATGATAGATACAGGCCATTACATATCTTGTCATGACTTACAAAATTGTGCATGATAGAGAGTAAACTACAATGTAAACTGTAATTCATGCTTAGTGGCAATACTCCAAAATGTGTTCATCAATTGCAATGAATGTACCATACTAATGAAAGATGTTGTTAATGTGGGAAAGTGTGGGAGATGTGGGGAGTGGGGCATGTGGGAATCCCCTATATTTTTTATGTAACATTTACGTACTCTAAATGTCTTTAAGAAAATAAAAATAAAAAATGGTGTAAGTTTTTAAATTGTTGACAAAAACTGGTGAGAACACAAAGGATTAAATGAAACTATATAATTTTACTACTATATGAATTTTGTGGACTTAAAACTTGTCAAATAAAATATAAGAAAATTTTCCTTTATACTGAAACAAATGCTTTCAATAAATTATATTTTTTATTTTCCCAGTATTCTGAAAGGACTAAATATCTGGTTTAACTAGTGTTCATCCTGAACTATTCCAGTATTTTGAAATAAAAATATCAATAAGAAATATCCAAGTAAAAATGAAAATGACATTTTAAAAAATACTTGCATGATATCTATTTACACTGTATTGTTAAAATAAAGTAAAAGTAAAAACTCTGCAAATCATTGTTTCAATGTGCTAAAAAGTGATTATACCACCCTCTATCATTAAGAAACAGTAGTAGTCATAAATCAGAAAAAACAATTTTCTGCTCAAGTACTGCCCCCTTGTGGCTATGAGATGGAGTCATTGCTATATGTAATACCTCCCAGACTGTTTATGATCCTATAAATCTCTATTGTCTAGGTAACATTAGTGGGCTCAAGGTTTTGAAATTAAAAAACAAACAACAAAAAACACCTGATGGAAAAGATATCTGAATTACAAAATATACATTTAACCAAACATTTACCAGGTACACTACACAAAAGTATGTGCTATGTTGGTTATAAAGTTGAATAGCCCCTGCTCTCAAAAACAAAACAAAACAACAAAAAACTAGTTGAAGAGATAGAGGCATAAACCAATATTAAAAGTAATGAACCAAAGGAAAAAACAAGTGGACATGTGAGAATGGGATGGGAATGGAACTCAACCTCCAAACAGAACAAAAGAGTTAAAGGCATTTAAAGGCATTTAAATTTGAGTTCCCTTTAACTCCTAAACTCGGCGAAATTTTAGGAAAGGAATTCCTTGCTTAAATTCCTGCATAAAAGGGAAATGTTCTTTTTAAAGAATATTATGCTTGGCTCTTACTGAATAGCACTTATTTCTGAGGTGCACATGTGCATACGTAAGTCTACACTTTAAGGACAATAAGAATTAAATCAGATGGTACAACTTGAGCTTTCACCACTATACATACATATTTTTAAATCCAACCATAGGCCACCTGAGGTGTTATTTTTCATTTATAATTATTCAACCATCAAATTCTAAAAATTTAATTCCAACTCAAATCAACCAATATATATTCAATTCTTATTTATGTGCAAGGGATTATGCAAGGGATAAAAAAGGTGGGGGAAAAATGATCCTTATCTCCAGGAACTACAACCTAGAACACAGAATAAAACAAGTTCACAAATGACTTTAATACAACTTAAGAAGTGAGTGTGTGCCATATAGGCAGTATGAAACAAAGTTCCAGGACATTCAAAAAAAGCTTTCTTTCACCTGGTTAGTAAGATCACAAAGGCCAAGGAGAGGAGGTGATTTTTACAATGGAATTTTCAGGCAGGGAAATAATTTCCGGGGAATGAGCAAAGATAAAGAGATGATTTGTTTATAGAGACCAGCAAGCTATTTGAGTTCAAAGTGATAGCATTAACTTATTAAGAAATTTAAAATGTGAACATGCAGTTATTTTGATAAAATTCTGAAACCAAGGGTGAAGGATAACAACACCAGTTCCCAATTTCTCTATTTTGTTTTAGCTGCCCAACATCAAGAAAATCTACCTATAATACTCTGTGTTGATAAAGATGTGAGGAAAGAGGCATTGTCATGCACTGTAAGTGGGAGTGTAGTACAAAGAGGCTATCTCTATCAAAACTCAAATCATGTATACTCTCTGACCTGGCATATAGCCTACAAATATACTCCCATAAGTATGGGAAGATATGTAAATGTTTATTGTAACATAACATCCTAAATGCTCATCAATTAGGGTCCATATAAACAGATTACACTACATCCATACTATGGAATACCAAGTGATTTTTTAAAAAATGAGATATATCATTATGTAACAAAATGGTAAATATACTTAAGTATATTTTTACACGTAAAGTCACTTACTCTCATAATAATCTAACAACACAAGTTTTCATTTTATGAAAAAGGAAAAGGAGATACACAGATATTAAGTAATTTTCAAAGGAAATGCAGCTAGTAAAATTTAAAATTAGAATTTAAAATAAGACTGAATCCAGAGCTTACGTATTTCAACAGTAACATAGTTCAAAACAGTATTTGCAATATGATCCAATTTGTGTTGCTAAGTGTGTTTAAGTATAGTATATTGATGCTTGGCATATACATGAGCTAATATATGTATAACATATATGTAATATGTATATAATCTCTGGAAGTATGCATTTAAAAAAAAAACACACTTTCCAGTTTTAGGAAAGTGATAAAAGGAAAAAGGGAGCTTTTACAAGTCACATAATAACCTTCAGTACTATTCATTTACATTGGCTTTTTAAAGTAAGCAAATTTTAGTTTTATATATTTATCAACAATAATTGTTTTCAAAACTCTCAATCACACAGTAAATAATTACTCATTTAAAATTTCAAGATACTCTTAATTAGACTTCTGGGAAGATGGCGTCAGAATAGGTAGGCAGGGCTCAATTCTCTCACAAAAACAATGGAGGATGGGCAAAAAGTTACCCAACGGACCTGCCTCAGGGCTCTGCAGACCAGGAGAGTGCTGCGCACCACCTGGAAGGGTGAAGGACAGAGAGATGGTGAAGTCAAAATGAAAACTGTGAATTACTAGCCACTGCAGCCAGGAGGAGCACCTATCCCCTACCCTCAAGGCAAACAGCCTGGATAAAACCCTTGGCTCACTGCAGCCAACTGAGAAGGGAACAGACGTCTTTCTCCCTGGGAAGAGGGTGTGTGTGACTAAGGGTGGAGTGGTTTCTCTTCAGTGAATTTCGCTAGGAAGGCCCATGTTGAATCTCGGCTATGGCCAGACCAGAATCACAGGCAAGCGGAGATTGAAAGTGCTACCACCATGGAAAGATTCACTAGTGAATCCAACTAGTAATCCAACAATGAGAGGGAGAAAATTTGTGATTCTGTTGGAATAACAGATAGTTCTGCATGCTGAACTGGATCACAGGGCATCAGAAAAACAAAAAGAAATAGAGTAAAAGAAAAGCAACAGAAATAACTCAGTAAATAAAAACAAATTGAAAAGGACTTAGAAGAACAAAGTCAGTTGATAGCTGCCTCCAGTAGACCAAACCAAGGTGGTAGTGAAGGGCAATTTGTTGTCCTTAGCAGTAGCCAGTCAGAAGAGAATGATTTGGGAGAAGGAAAGAAGAGTCAGAAGCATAAACTTATCCTTGATTTTTTGGGGATATCACTCCTCCCCACCCCATGGAATTTACTGACAATTTATGTGGTGAAATAGCACAAGGTAGCAACTATGTTGAAATATCAAGGAGGAGACAAAAAAAAAAAAAAAAAA
>JAQZBX010013907.1:0-17960 GCA_029593785.1 Cabassous unicinctus | reverse complement strand
AGGGAGTGGAAGTGGCTCAAGTGGATGGGCACTTGCCTTCCACATAGGAGGTCCTAGGATTGGTTCCTGGTGCCTCCTAAAAGAAGATGAGCAGACAATGAACAGACAAGGGAGCCATCTTGGGGGATGAATAAAAATAATAAACAAAAAAATGTTTTCAATAAAAATAAAATAAAAAATGAGGGTGAATTTTGCACAGTGACAGTATTGTAACAATGAGGTTTATCCGAGGCATGATTATTGCTAATTGAAAACTTTTCTCAATGATTCTTAAACTTTACACTGAAAGCACAAGCAATGAAAGAAAACATGGATAACTAGGACCTCCTCAAATTTAAACACTTTGGTGATTCAGAGGACTTCATCAAGATGGTAAAAAGGTAGCCCACTCAATGGGAGAAAATATCTGGAAACCACATATCCAATAAGGGTTGGACTTCCATTCTATACAAAGAGGTCATAGAACTCAAAAATAAAAGAGTAAGCAATCCAATTAAAAAATAGGCAAAAGACTTAAATAGACATTTCTCTAAAGAGGAAATACAAATGGCCAAAGAGCATATGACAAAATGTTCAATATCACTAGCTATTAGGGAAATGCAAATAAAAAACAATGAGATATCATCTCACACTGCACAGAATGGCCATTATTAAAAAAACAGAAAACAATAAGTGCTGGACAAGATGTGGAGAAATTGGAACACTCCTTCACTGTTGGTGGAATTGTAAAATGGTACAGCCTCTGTGGAAGACAGTTTCACAGTTCCTCAGGAAGCTAAATATAGAACTGCCATATGATCCAACAATTCCTCTACTAGGAATATATCCAGAAGAACTGAAAACTGTGACACAAACAGACATCTGCACACCGATGTTCATAGTGGCATTATTCACAACTGCCAAAAGATGGAAACAACCCAAGTTTTCATCAACCAACGAATGTATAAACAAAATGTGGTATATACATACAATGGAATACTATGCTGTAGTAAGAAGAAATAAATTGGGACACAAATGATAATATGGGTGAATTTTGAAGACATTATGCTAAGTGAAATAAGCCGAACACCAAAGGACAAATATTGCATTTTCTCACTAATATGAACTAAATACAAAGAATAAACACATGGAGTTAAAACCTAGAGCATAGGTTATTAGAAGATAAGAGGGCTATGAAGGAGTACTGATGCTTAATGTATGTAGAAGTTCTAATTAACTTGACTGTAAAAGTGTGGAAATGGATACAGTTGATGGTAACAAATTATAGTGAGTAGCAGCTAGTTTATAAATGGGATTGTGGCTGAAAAGGGTAGTTTAGGGATGTAAATGTCAATTGAAAGAAAGCTAAAGAATAATCTAGGAACTGAATAACAGTGAATTAAGAGGTGGATGAGAATTGTGGTTAATAATACAAATGCTACAATGTCCTGTGAACTATAACGGATCTACATCACCATTGCAGGGTGCTGGGAATGTGGAGAAGCATGGGGAAAATACAATTAATGTAACCTATGGACTAAAGTTAACAGCAATACTGTAACATTCTTGTATCACTGCCAAAGATGTACTATGTTAATAATGGGGGGGTATGGAAAAAATATGCCAAATGTATGCCATAGTTAGTGGAAACAGTCTGATGATATTACCTCATAATCTGTAACAAATGTTCCACAACAGTGTGGTGTGTTGATGAAGGGGTGCTGTATGGGAATTCTACACATGTGATTGATTGCTTTGTAAATTCACCACTTCTGTACTAAAAACATATTTTAAAAAATACATAAATTATGCTAAGTGAAAGAAACCAGACACAAAGTAATATATCTCAATATATATTTTTTAAAAGATTTATTTAATTATTTCCACCCCCACCCCCATTGTTTTGTGCTCGCTGTCTGCTCTCTGTGTTTTCTTCTGTGTCTGCTTGTCTTCTCTTTAGGCAGCACCAGGAACAAATCCTGGGACTTTCCAGAGTGGAGAGAGGCTGCTCAATCTCTTGCACCACCTCAGTTCCCTGATTTGCGGCATCTCTCATTGTCTCTCTTCTGTGTCTCCTTTTGTTGCGTCATCTTGCTGCGCCAGCTCTCTGCGCAGGCCAGCACTCCTGCGTGTGCTAGCACTCTGCACAGGCCTGCACTCACGTTGGCCAGTTTGCTGCACGGGCCAGCTTGCTTTTCACCAGGAGGCCCCAAGAATCGATCCCTGGACCTCCTATATGGTAGATGGGAGCCCAATCACTTGAGCCAGATCTGCTTCCCTCAATGTGTTTTTTGCATGACTTTTGTGTAAACCTACAACTTCTCTAATTTAAAAAATTACAATTAAAAAAAAAAAAGAGGTGCGTTTAAAGTCTTCACAAAGAAAAACAAAGAGTATGTTACAAAAAGGCCAGATTTACAAGAGATACCAAAGGAAGTGCTGCAGTCTGAAAGGAAAAAACAAGAGTGAGAGACTTGGAAAAGAATAAAAAAATGACAATTATTAGTAAGGGTAAAAAGACAGACAAAACTAAGATATGAAAACGGAAAACCAAAGGATAAAATGGACAAAGTAAGTAATGTGTTTACAGTAATAACATTCAAAATTAATGGACTGAATTCCCCAATCAAAAGACATAGACAGATAAAATGGATTAAAAAATATGAGCCATCTATATGCTGTCTACAAGAGACTTCAGACATAAGGACACAACCAGGTTAGAAATGAAAGGTTCGGGGAGCAGATGTAGCTCAAGTGGTTGAGCGCCTGCTTCCCATGTACAAGGTCCCGGGTTTGATTCTTGGTACTCCTAAAAACAAACGAACAAACGAAAAAACCAACTCTCACTGGGGAGGAGATGTAGCTCAGTGGTTGAATACCTGCTTCCCATGTACGAGGTCCTGGGTTAATTCCCCTGTACCTCTAAAAAAAAAAAAAAAAGTGAAAGGTTGGAAAAAGATATTTCCAACAAATAGTAATCAAAAAAGATTTAGAGCAGCGATACTAATATCAGAAAAATGCAAAACTGTTATAAGAGATGAAGAAGTCATTATATATTAATAAAATGGGCAATTTAGCAAGAAAAAAATAATTATAGTAAATATTTATGTACCTAGGGGAAGCAAATGTGGCTCAAGCCATTGGACACCTGCCTACCACAATGGGAGGTTCTGGGTTCAGTTCCCGGTGCCTCCTAAAGAAGACAAGCAAGACAGCAAGCTGATATGACAGGTTGGTGCAGCGAGGTGATGCAACAAGATGATGCAACGAAATGACGCAATGAAGAGACAAAATAAGGAAACACAATGAGAGACACAACAAGCAGGGAGTGGAGGTGGCTCAAGCCATTGGGCACCTCCCTCTCACATGGGAGGTCCCGGGTTCGGGTCCCAGCGCCTCCTAAAAAAAAAGGACAAGCACAACGAAGGACACAGACCAGTCAGTGAGCGCAAACAATGGGGGTGAGGGGGGAATAAATAAATTAATGTTAAAAAAAAATTATGCACTTAACCTGGGTGCCCCAAGATACATGACACACACACTGGCAAACCGAAGGGAGAAATAGACGTCTCTACAGTAATAGCTGGAGACCTCAATGTACCACTCTCAGTATTGGATAGAACACCTGAACAAAGGATAACTAAGGAAACAGAGAGCTTGAATAATACGATAAATGAACCAGACCTATCAGACATTTATAGAGCGTTATACCCCCAAACAGCAGGACATATATTCTTTTCAAGTACTCATGGATCCTTCTCAGGATAGACGATATGCTGGGTCACAAGACAGGTCTCAATAAATTTAAAACAACTGATATTATACAAAACACCTTCTCTGACCATAATGGAATGAAGCTGGAAATCAAAAAGACAGAAAAATGGAAAATTCACACAACACACACATAATCTGTGGGTCAAAGAAGAAACTGCAAGAGAAATGAGTAAATATCTCCAGATGAGTAAAAACGAGAGCACGACATATCAGAACTTATGGGATGCAGTAAAGACAGTGCTGAGAGGGAAATTTATAGTCCTCAATGTTTACATTTAAAAAGAAGAGCCAAAATTGAAGACCTAACTGCACATCTAGAGGAACTAGAAAAAGAACAGCAAACTAATCCCAAACCAAGCCAAAGGAAAGAAATAGTAAAGATCAAAGCAGAAATAAATGAACTTGAGAACAAAAAAAACAAGAGAGAGAATCAACAAAACCAAAAGTTGTTTCTTCAAGAAGGTCAACAAATTCAACAAACCCTTAGCCTGACTGAGAAAAAAGAGAGAAGATGCAAATAAATAAAATAAAAAATGAGAGCGGGGCCATTACCACTGCCTCACAGAAATAAGATCATAAGAGGGTACTATGAACAACTGTACACAATATAGACAAAATGGACAAATTCCTAGGAACACACGAATAACCGACACTGACCCTAAAAAAAAAAAGAATACCTCAACAAACCAATCAGAAGTAAAGAGACTGAAACAGTCATCAAAAACCTCCCAAAGATGAAAAGCCCAGGACCAGATGACTTCACAGGTAAATTCTACCAACCACTCAAAGACACTCTAATACCAATTTTGCTCAAGTTCTTCCAAAAAATTGAACAGGAAGGAATGCTACCAAACTCATTCTATGAAGCAAACATGACCCTAATACCAAAACCAGGTAAAGATACTACGAAGAAAGAAAATTACCAACCAATTTCTCTAATGAATATAGATGCAAAAATACTCAACAAAATACTTACAAAAACGAATCCGAAAGTACATTAAAAGAATTATACACCATGATCAAATGGGTTTTATCCCAGGTATGCAAGGGTGGTTCAACACAAGAAAATCAATTAGTATAATAAACACATTAATAAACTGAAGAAGAAAAATCACATGAACCTCTCAATTATTGCAAAAATGGAATTTGACAAAATACAGCATCCTTTCTTGATAAAGACACTCCAAAATATAGGAATAGAAGGAAGCTTTCTCAACATGGTAAAGTGCATATATGAAAAACCCACAGCTAGCATTGCATTCAATGGTGAAAGACTGAAAGCTTTCCCAGAGATTGGGAACAAGACAAAGATGTCCACTATCACCACTGTTATTCAATATTGTGCTAGAAGTTCTAGCTAGAGCAATTAGGCAAGATAAAGAAATAAAAGGGATTCAAATAGTAAAGTAAGAAGTAAAACTGCCACTATTTGCTGATGATATGATCCTATTATCTAGAAAATTCCAAAAGTCCACAAAAAAGCTACTAGAACTAATAGGTAAATTCAGCAAAGTGGCAGGACACAAGATTAATATGCAAAAATCAATAGCGCTTCTACATACTACTGATGAGCAATCTGAGAAGAAGTCAGGAAAAAAATACCATTTATAATAGCAACAAAATAAACAAATACTTAGGAATAAACTTAACCAAGGACATAAAGGATCTGTATTCAGAAAACTACAAAACATTGCTAAAAGAAACCAAAAAAAGACCTAAATAAATGGAAGGACATTCTTTGTTCATGGATTGGAAAACTAAATATCATTAAGATGTCAATTCTACCCAAACTGACTTACAGATTTCACCGCAATCCCAATAAAAATTCCAAGAGCCTTTTTGCAGATAGGGAAAAGCCAATTATCAAATTTATTTGAAAGGGTAAGGAGCCCCGAATAGCCAAAAATGTCTTTAAAAAGAAGAACAAAGTTGGAGGACTCTTACTTCTTGACTTTAAAACATATTACTTAGCTACAGTGGTTTAAAAAAGAAAAGAAAAAAAAAAAAAAAAAACCAGCATGATACTGGCATAAAGATAGATGTACTGACCGATGGAACCAAACTGAGAACTAAGAAATAGACCCTCACATCTACAGTCAAGTGATTTTTGACAAGCAGTCAAGTCCACACAGCTGGGCCAGAACAGTCTATTCAACAAATGGTGCTGGGAGAACTGGATATCCATATCCAAAAGAAAGAATGAGGACTCTTATCTCATACCTTATACAAAAATTAACTCAAAATGGATCAATGGACCTAAAGATAAAAGTCACAACCATAAAACTTCTAGAAGAAAACGTAGGGAAACATCTTCAAGATATTGTGGTAGGCAGTAGTTTCTTAAACCTTACACCCAAAACACGAGCAATGAAAGAAAAAAATAGATAAATGGGGCCTCCTCAAAATTAAACACTTCTGTACTTCAAAAGTAAAAAGGCAGCCTACTCAACAGGAGAAAATATTTGGAAACCACATATCCGACAAGGGTTTGATATCCATGTTATATAAATAGATCATATAACTCAATGAAAAAAGACACGCAATCCAATTTAAAAATGGATAAAGACTTGAATAGACATTTCTCGAAAAAGGAAAGACAAATGGCCAAAAGGCACATGAAAAAAAAATGTGCAACATCACTAGTATTAGAGAAATGCAGATCAAAACTACAATGAGACACCATTTCATACCTTAAAGAATGGCCACCATCAAAAAAACAGAAAACTACAAGTGCTGGACAAGATGTGGAAAAACAGGAACACTCCTTCACTGCTGGTGGGAATGTCGAAAGATACAGCCTCTGCGGAAGTCAGTTTGGCAGTACCTCAAGAAACTGAATATAGATAGACCTGCCGTGTGATCAGCAATCCCGTTACTAGGAATATATTCAGAAGAACTGAAAGCAAGGATGTGAACTGATATTTGCACACTGATGTTCATAGCAGCATTATTCGAAATTTCTAAAATATGGAACCAGCCCAAGTGTCCATCAACTGACGAACAGCTAAACAAAATGTGATATATGCATACAATGGAATACTATTCAGTTGTAAGAGAAATGATATCAGGATGCACATAACAACATGGATAAACCTTGAGGGTATTATGTTGAGTGAAATAAGCCAAACACAGAAGGACAAATATTGTTTGGTCTCACATGAACTAAAAATGATGGGTAAACTCACGGAGGTAAACTCTAGCGTATAGGTTACTAGGAAATAGAATGCAGATTGAGAATGGGAGCTGATGCTCAATGTATATAGAATTTTTAATAACGTTTATTGTAAAACTGGAAATGAATAGAGTTGATAGCAACACATTATAGTGAGTATAACTAACTGCTGTTTTATAAATGAGATTGTGGCTAAAAGGGGTACTCTGTAGACGTAAATGTCAATTGAAAGGAAAGCAGAAAATAACCTACGGTAACGTATAACAGTGATTTCAGTGGTGGAAGATTGTGGTTAACAGCATAAATATAAAACTGTTTTTTACAAAGTATTAAGAATATGGTGATACATGGGAAAATTACAATTACTGTAACTTATGGACGATAGTTAATAATATTGTAGTATTTTTGCAGCAATCACAAAGAAGATATATCAAGTCTAAGAGACAACTATGAGGGGGTATAAGGGGATATGGGATTTTTCCTTTTAGAGTAATGAAAACATTCTAAAATTGACTGAGGTGATGACAGCACAACTCTGTGATGAAAATGTGAGCCATTGAGTGTACACTCTGAGAGGACTGCACAAAGCATGGGGCTGTATAACACGGGGAATCCACTGGTGGAAGATAGACTGTGGTTAACAGGACAAATACAAGAACATTCTCTCATGAACTATAACCAAAGTATAATACTAATAAAGGGTGTTAATAATCGATGGGTTGGGGGGAAAATAGACCAAATGTAAGACATGTGCTATAGTTAAGAGTAATATTTTGATGATGCTATTTCATAGTTTATAACAAATGCTTCAGAGCAATGCAAGGTGTTGGTGGTGAGGTGATGTATGGGAGCCCTGAATGATGATATGCATGTTTAATTCCTAAGTTAACAACTTTTACTATATAGTTTTTGTTTATGTATGATGTTCAAGTATGACTAATATGCTTAAATTTTATTTAAATAAGTTACTCTTAATTAAATACATCCAGAAAATCCAAAAAGTAAAATGAAAGTTTTTTTCTCAACACCTAATGGCTCATATTACTCATCATAAATTTATTTCAGAAAACACCAAAAACTCCCGAGACACTAAAATTAAAACAAATGTGGTATTTTCACATTTCATATTATTCCTACAAATGTTTTTACTCAATTACTACTCTGGACAGGGACATATAAACAATATGCTAAAGCCTATAATATTCCTACTCATACAATTGTTTGTGAGCAGTCATACACAGATCTCAATTCAAAGACAGAAAAGGCATAACTGAAGTTATATACTATATGTAGTATTCATTCATTTGCCCATTTAGTAAACATTTACTGAGTGCCACCTTCAGTCAAGCACTATGCTAGGTGCTGGGGATATAAGTGAGAACAAGACAAGTTCTCTGCCCTCCTGAGATCTAGATTCTAGTGGGGGAAAGAAGTCAGGAAAAGCTTGATTCTATAGCATGCATGCACATTACTCTGACACCACAGGTTAAAACACTGGTAATTACAAGTGTCCTTAAATTTGCTATTAAACAGAATGGCATGTGCATGGGTTTTTTAAAATTAAAGTGTATTTATTATTACTTATTTAAGAAAACAGTGCGATTTCATTCAAGAATTGTGCAATCCTGGAAGCACTTCAGTGAAACTATTCTTCAGAAGCAGGAGGCTAGAGAAGTAGTTGGATCCACATAAAAGCTAAAACCTTATTACGTGCCAATCACTGTACTGAGAGCACTTTAAAAGTATTATTTCATGTAAACTTCCCAATAACCCCAGTTAGACAACGTGTTAGAACAGTCCTAGTGTGGCCTGTCGCCTTTCCCTGGGATCCACAAACACATCCTGGCGTGTTAGCCTGGGGGGATAAAACACAATTCCCAGTAAATAAAGTGACTGCTGGTACATTCCTCCCACTGCTGTCCCAAACATATGCAAATATTCACTGGTGATAGTCTGACTCTGGTGGGAATGTTTTACAACATCCAGCTCATGCCCCAGTGGTATAGGTCTATCTGTCCCTGGTGGGGAGGGACAGGGTTCTACCACTACAGCACATGAACACAGGAAGGTGTGCTGTGCATAGACTATCTCCTTGCCTGGGCCATGGGTAGAGAACCACTGGCTATGGGGGAACCAGTGTCCATTAGTGAATTTGATCTTGCTCTATCTCTTTTCTGTGTGAGTACAACACCTATCCATCAGAGCCTGTGTGAGCTGTGCTTTTGCTGGCGACCCAGTACTTGTGTTGGGATGGGTTGACATCTCTTTAGGTTTCTCTCCTGACCAACACAGATAGAAAACAAACTCAAATAGGCTAAGTAACTTGCCCGAAGTCACTCAGCTAGTTAAGATGGCAGAATTGGTATCTGTATCCCAGCACTCTGAAGTTGAGCCTAAACTTTTAACCTTTGCACTAGACTGTGTCCTGAAAAGTGGCAGGTCTCTAAAATGTACTTACTTTTGTAGGCAGTGTGAATGAAGGTTAACAAGCGATCCAAGCAAAGCAAAAGATCATTTCATTAAATCTGATTATAGAGCCCAACTTTAGGCAGATAACTCTGTCCACGGTGGGTACAATGACTTTGACTAGGGAGCAACTGGAGTCAGTGATAGCAATTAAGAATCAGTAAATGGGTCCCCATGATTTGCAATACTCCAAAGCTAAGAACTAGTATAACTGAAACTACAACCTGGCCTCCCAATACCGTTCATCCCCAGGGAACGTTCTTTCCATTAAACCATGATGTCGAAGAATTGTGAGCAAGAAATAAATGAACCAATGTCACAACCAAAAACATTTAACCTTTGTCTACTAAAATAATTGTTCTCTAAATTGTTTTAGGTAAGCAACTACCCAGAGACTCAATTCAGCCTGAGCTGGACTGAGCTAATCTAACTTAAAATGCTGAGACTGCCAGGAAACACTCCACCCCACCTCCTGGAAAAACTCAGGCACTCAATTGGAACTGCCCTGGAAAGGAAAGGTTAGGGCAGCGAAGAAAAATCCTGGTCACTCTTAAATACCTTGGGTGTTTATTTCATTGAACATGACATTTATTTACTTCTTACTGTATAAAATCCTCATATGAGATTTTTGAGTATCAAGCATTTATGCTATTTTCATTCTTTCCATAATTATCTCAGCAATTTAGAATTAATTTCTGGGGGTTTCAGAAGGTGCTTTGATGCAGTTTGTATGGGGTAGAGGGTAATCAAGAAATAGGAATTTGTTACCTATAATAATATCTGGAAGAAGGGCACTGACATATTTATATGTTTCTTACATTACCTCAATCCTAAAACCAAAAAGTGCTATTAGTCTTATTTTACTGTAAGAAGTCTAGGGTTACACCGCTGGTTAAAGGCAGAGTACACCAAGGTCTCCTTATTTCCCTTACATGGTTAGTCATATTCTGTTAGGATTTCATAACTTCTCTAGGTGTGTTAGGCAGAATAATGCCTTCCCTCCCCCAAAGATGACCATGTCCTAATCCCTGGAACCTGTGAATATCTTACATCCATAGTGTGAGGCTGCAAACCAGAGAAGCCATAAATTCCTAGATAAGAAAAAAAAAAAACACAAAAAAAACACCTGTAAGTGCATCTCAAAGCACACATCCACATTCCAAAGCACCACAGCTATCTGTACTAGAACCACTCTGCTACATATCAGTAACTTCAAGACATATTTACGATCTTGCAAATCCCGACTTGGCTATGTGCCTTCCCTGTTCTTGCCCTATATAACCCTCTGTACCTTGCTGGTTGGCACTGAGCGCTGCTCTGAACATCCTGCAGCTGCCCAGCTCTGAACATCCTGGTCTGTAAGTTCCCTAATAAACTGTTACTATTTTGCTAAATGGAGTGGCCTGCTTCATTTTTTGGTCTTAAGTGCCCACTGAACTTCTGTAGAATCTAATCTGTAAGTTCACAACCAGACACACTGTAAAGGAGAATTAAATTGCAGGTGGAGTTAAGGTGGCTAGTCAGTTGGCCTCAAAACAGGGAGATCATCCTAGATTATCCCAGTGGACCCAAAGTAATCACAAGGGTCCTTAAAAGTGGATGAGGGAGGCAGAGGAGAGGTCAGAGTGATGCAAAGTGAGAACTCAACCAGCTATTGCTGGCTTTGAAAATAGAGGAAGAGGACCAGGAGCCAAGGAATGCAGGAGACCTCTGAAAGTTGGACATGTCAAGGAAACCTATCCTACTCAAAGTCTATAGAAAGAAATGCAGCTCTGTTAATGCCTTGCTTTTAACCCAGTGAGACCTGTATCAGAACTGTAAAATAATAAATTTGTGTTATTTTAAGCCACTAATTTTGCAGTAATTTGTTACAGTAGTAAATAGAAAACTAATAGACTAGGCTTTTCTTAATTCGCAGATCTTAGGAAAACTTTGACAATAATGATGACTACTAATGGTTTTTTACCATGTTCCAGGCAGCTTTCTAAAATGATCCTATAATCCTGGATACTGCCAGTCTGTGAACTGTTACAAGTCCCCAATGAGATAAGTACAGAACTTTAAAGATATAATAAACTTTTAGTATATTTTATAGCAAATTATGAACTTGTACATATAACATTGCCAGACATCCAATTTTATGTCTGCTAAATCCAGTAAGAAAACAAACTCAGGCTTGTATTTTCAGATCTATTTTTGCATTTCATTTGCCTAATTTTATTGATTTTGCAATAAATTTCATCCATTGGCCAAGACAAATGGAAATTATATATACATATATATTAAAGATATTTTACAAAAAAAGGAAAGTGAAGTACTGACAAGGCAAACCACTTGCCCAAGTTTACAAAAACAGTAGTTTTTCCACTCACCCACCCACTGAATTAACAAATATTTATGGAGAGCTTTCTATGACAGACATCAAGCTCCACGCTGGACCCACAGCGCAAAACAGGCTTCAGAGCCCTGCTTCTCAAGTGTGAGTCCAATTCACCCTGCTGGTTAGGACGCTTCTCCGTCCCAGGGGTTGCCCCAGACAACCTTACCAGCAGCGACTCCTGCTGGTTTCTCTATTTCCTTGAGCACTTGCCCCAAGGAAAAGTGCACATAAGAATATGGACAGCGCCAGTCCGCCACAGAAATGCTGTACAAAAGTACAACAAATGGCGAAAAAACACCAAGCTAGCCCTCTGCTCCAAATGACCTGCTGCGGGGCTGCTTCCCACGCATACTGCCGTCCCCACTCCTTACGCCGAGCCCCGCCTGCCGCGTCGCTGGCGTAGCTTCCGCGACTCTTTCTCACCCGCTTGAGCTCCGCCTGCCGCTGCAGTTCTGAGAGCCGCTCCAATGCGCTCGCGAAGCTACTCGGCTGCGTTCCGGGCTCCAAGGCATCTGAACGCTCGCTCCCGGAGCCACTCTCAGTGCCTGTGCCTCTACAAGACCGGGAGAAAAGAAACACTCGCAGGAAACGGCTCTCGGCAGCCAAGGCACGAGCCCAACACAGCGCCGCCATGACGGTTCCACAACCTCTCACCTTTGACCCTCCCGCAAGCGCGCAGGTCACGGGGCGGAGCCACGAGAGGTCTGCCACCGGCTGCAGAGCTCTCGTAACCGTGGGGGGTGATCTAACGTGCGGCGAATGAGTGTGTGCGGGAGAAACTCACATTTCAGTCTATAGACTAAATCGATGGTAGGATGTGTCCTGTTGGTCGCGAACCGCTGTGTTTTATGTGGATAGCGTGTTTGACTCGCAGGGATTTTGCTTTCCTAGGCATCCTTTGGGACTTGTCCTGCTGTAATATCCAGTAAAGAGGCACTTGCTGTTCCCTCCGACTGGGTATGCTCCCCAGATGGCCTCATGTCTTGCATCCTCATGTGTTTGCTCAAATATGAGGATCTCATGAATTACCCTATTTAGAATAGAACCCGAAAACATACACTAATTATCCTGCTCCCGTTTTTCCCTGTAGCATTTAGCACTACCTAATATGCCATATAGTTTATTTGAAATAATTTTGTTTAGCGTCTTCTCTCCCAACCTTTGTAAACTCCATGAGGGCAAGGATTTTGCTGTTGGATCCCCCAACGCCTGGCACTTACTAAAGGCTGAGTAAACCTCAGTATTTGTGAAAGCCTGAGCCAAAGTTTTTCCTTTTTATCTGCAGCTGGTCCTCTCACGAAGCAAAAAATTGTAATTTTTCTGACACGTTTTTTGTCACCATTCGAGTTACAATCCTTTTTAGGGAATTAAGAAATTTAGGAATGCGCCTAAATATGCATCACCACAGGCCCCTACCCTCAATCTTGATTTTCTCCCTTTTGCTCCGTGTTATTTCCCAGGCGTTGCCCATCCTTTTCAAAACCGAGCCTAATACCATACTTGAGAAAAGGTTTTCAGACTAAGCTATCCATTCATCTTTTATTGTATGTATACACAATATACAGGTATTAATCTGCTCTTAGTAACTTTGCAGGGAAGTGGCAGACACCTTTCTGATTCATTTGCAAGTACTTTAGGAGAAGGAATTTTCATTTATGACCACAGCCCCTATTTTAATAATGCCTCTATGTTTTTTTAAATCTTTTTGTTGCTCTCAAGTTAATGGCAATATTAGCAGACAGAACACTGGAAGTATATTGACCTTGGAATGGAGTATAATTGTGTTTTACATAAGATTTATTGGTACTAGTCAACTGAAGGGTAATATTTACAAATTCAGTAGGGGGCCTAAGATAAATCCTACTACCTGCTAGGATGACCATTACTTTAAAAACAGAAAATACAAGTGTGGGTAGACTGCAGAGAAATTGGAATCCTTGTACACTGTTGGTAAGACTAAATGGTGCAGTGGGGCAGGTGTAGTTCAGTGGTTTGAACACCTGCTTCCCATGATCATTAGGTCCTGGGTTCAATCCCTGGTACCTCTTTAAAAAAAAAAAAAACTAAAATGGTGTAGCCTCTGTGGAAAATTTTGGTGGTTCCTCATAAAAGTTATTATAGAATTATTATATGACCCAGCAATTCCACTCCTAGCTATATACCTCCAAAAATTGAAAGCTGAGACTTGAACAGGTATTTGTACACCAATGTTCATAACAGCATTATTCACAATAGCCAAAAGGTAGAAACAACCCAAGTGTCTATCAACAAATGAATGGCCAAATTGTATATACACACAATGAAATATTATTCAGCCATAAAAAGGAATGCAGTTCTGATACACGCTACAACATGGAAGAACCTTGAAAACATTATGCTAAGTGAATTAAGCTAGACACAAAAAATATTTTATGATTCCATGAATATGAATTATCTAGAATAAGCAAATTCTTAAAAGTAGAAAGTAGACTAGAATTACCAAGGGTGGGGAGGTGGGGGAATAGAGAATATCCTGTTTTGTCTTTTGTGGACCCCAAAAAATTATTCCCTTAACCTAACCCATTCCTGTGCCTGTAAACAGCAGTGTAGATGGGGCATTTTGATTAGATTCAGTTAAGAGATTTTGATTAGATAACTTGATCAGATCACTTTTGGACTATTGTCCAGCATGACACAGGTTGGGTCTTCGTCCTCTTGCTGGGTCTTACATAAACTGAGAACACACAGACACAGAGAAAGGAAGCCACCGTTTTGACCCTGCCGTGTGAAAGAGGGCTTGAGGATTGTTAACAGCCAAAACTGAAGCAGGAAGCCCCCAAGAGGCTGTGCCCATAGAGCAGCTCCAGACTGAAGACACAAGCCCTATGCCTGATCACCCACAGCTGAACTCCAGATAAGCCTTGAGGGACAGGAGCTTCAGCAGAGATTGACTGCAGTCTTGCCTTGCCATGTGGCAGGATGCCGGGATCACCAGAAGCTGACTTTGGTGAGAATGCATCTCTGCTGATGCTGTGATTTGGACAGTTCATAGCCATGGAACTGTAAGATTTTCCCCTAATCAAATTCCCATTATAAAAGCCAACCCATTTCTGGTACGTTGCATTGGCAGTCCTGTGGCACACTAATACAGGGAGTTTTTGCTTAAAAGGTAGTTTCTGTTTGGGGTCACCAAAAAGTGTCTTGGTAATAGATGGTAGGGATAGTCAGTATCTAGAGAACAAATGGAGTTACTAAGATCCTTGCTCTAAACTGCAGTAGATGCATTATATTCATGTCCTGCCTCAACCAGTTGATACATTCCTTGAGAACTGGCATTGTGAGATAAATGCTGTAGATCTTACTGTATTTGTTGATGGGTTGTATGTACTCACAGGACCCATCTTCTTGCAGCTTTCAATTTTACCTGAAGATCTGAGGTTACTTTCACACTAACATTTTTAATAGAATGCAAAATTCATCTGAATATAAGATAATACATAAGAGTAAGTTTTTATCAACTGACTTCAGGCCATGCCTCAGTTCTCTGCCTTTGGTTGACCATCAGAAACATCATGTGGTTTTAGGATTTACTACTCTCAAAGGAGAGGGACTGTAGAGGGCTGAGCAAGTCAAAAAAAGGAGATGTCTGCAGACTTTGTCCTAGTTTGTGCAAGCACCAGCAATAACATCAGTTATAATGAGTACTTTAACATTCTCACGGCAACTTAGGGATTCTGGCTCTGCTCAACACCTTGAATTGTGCCTTCCTTCTTGCTTTGTTAAAAACATAGGCCCACTTTTTTCTTTTCCTCTATAGCTTGTAAATTTTTAGCGTGCTTTGCAAAATATTAGCAAATATTTGCAAAGGAAAATGTATAGCAAAATACTTCAAAATACTTCAAATTCTGGCTTCACCTATACTGGCTGTGACCTCATCTGTAAAATGGGGCCACCACCACATCACTGAGTTAAGAACTAAAGGTAAGTGTAAAATGCCTGGCACTTACTGAAAAGCTCAAGAAATCCTATTAAGGGCTGTTAGGATCACACAAAAGGTAGTAATTAATTAATACTAAGGAACAGTCAAACTAGAAAATAAGAACAGAGTATTAATCCCAGAAACCAAGGGGAAAACTTTCAAGCCTGTTGGAGTGAAAGAGCATACTCACAAATACTCAATCAGCAAAACCGAGTTTGGCTTTTACTATATGCTAGGAAAACTGTCAAATTAAAATAATCACACCACCATCCAACCCAAGTACCATCAAAATTACATACAAGAGTTGGCAGCAACAGCATTTAAGTTTGAACGCCTGGTAGGTGACAGGCACATGCAGGCCCTGCCCGGTGGGGACTTACAAACTAAGAGTTGTCAATAACTAAAAGCCTTTGGGTTCATTCTGTTTTTAAAGAGAGTTTAGTTTCTATTCAGAGTCAGACCAATATGGAATTGTGGAATACAAAGTTTGCAGAATTACTTAAAAGTGAAAATGCTTTATATGAACAGTGACCCAACATGGTCTCTATAAATAATCCAATTAGAATTGGACAGTCCTTAAAAATAAGGGTTAAGTAATGGCTAAATGTCTCTTAATGATGGGTAAAAATCTTGAGTTTTTGTCAGAGTATGAAGAGCTATAAAGAAACATGCACTTCTGGGAAGATGGCGGACTAGTAGGAAACGGAAATCTCTTCTCCAGAAAAATAGCTAGAGGACAGGCTGAAACAGCTCCGAAAAAGATCTTCTAGGGTTTAGGACAGCAGGTGAAGGCTGCACACCACCCAGAGGAGAGAGGGACAAAACAGGGAAATCACGGAGACAGAACGCTGAGCTGGAACCAGCAATGCCTGCTGCTGCCAGCACCCTCCCCCACACTAAAGACTCTTTAGAATTCTCCGGCCTCTGGTCCTGTGACTACAGACAAAGGGGGCTGCAGGGATCTACCACCCCAGGAAAGGGGAGAGAGGGACACAGCCTAAAGCTGACTAAGGTTCTGACCCACAAATTTGGGCTGCAGTGCCCCACGGGCCCTTCCAGGCCAGGTGGGACCACACAGTGGTGGTCGACCCTCGCAATCTCCCTCTCTTCTAGCCTGGACTAATTGTTGAGGACTCCACAGGAGAGGGGAGAGAGAGCCTGGGGCTGACTCGGCTTTTGACTCTCAGGTTTGGTCTGCTGTGTCTGGAGAGCCCTTCCAGGCCGGGTGGGGCTACGCCATTGTTTCTCTTGGAGCCTGCAAGGGGCTAAAGATATACAAACCTCCCAATCTCCTCCTCTACTAACAGGGACTGATTGTTAAGGACTCAGAGGGGACTGGAAATATTTCCTAGCTGGGAAAAGGGAGGGGGCTGCCAGAGAAGACTGGAAAACTATCTCAGAAAGTTTGAATTACAAGGCTCTTAGCCTCCAGACAGGAAGCTTTATCATTTTGATCTGGTCTGTGTTGCAACAAATGCATTCCTACCAGGCATTGAATTGAAAGCTGCCAAAGAGTGCCATCTCCTGGCAGACGCAAGGAAGTGCACATAAGAAAATTGAAAATAAGTAGGAGAGGCTTTTCCTGGCCTGTATAGCTTCCCTACCCAAGGCCCTAGGAAGCGACTCTACAACCAATTACTGGGTCCAGTGCCCAGTTTTGAGCAACAAGCAGGACAATCCTAACAAACTAGGTCAAGCCAAAAATCAAAGAGATGTGGTAACTCACAGCCACCTGCCACTAAATCCCTATAAAAGAGAAAGAGATTGAGCATCTGAGTAAACTACATCCTAACCAGACGCCTAAACAACAGCAAAAAATTACAAGCCATACTAAGAAAACAGAAGACATGACCCAAGAAAAGGAATACATCAAAGTCCCAGAAGAGATGCAGAATTTGAGAGAACTAATCAGCGAGATGAGCACAAATTTCCAAAATCTAATGAGTTGGAAGACAATATAAAGAGATAAATGACATCAAGAAGACATTGAGCGAACGCAAAGAAGAATTTGAAATTCTGAACAGAAAAGTAACAGAGCTCATGGGAATGAAAGACACAATAGGTGACGTCAAAAACACATTAGAGGCATACAACAGCAGACTCAAAATGATAGAAGAAAGAATAAGTGATACCGAAGACAGAACAGCTAAAATTGAAGAGAGAAAAGAACAGAGAGAAAAGAATGGAAAAAATTGAGCAGAGGCTCAGAGACTTGAATGACAACACAAAAC